>DXKC01000014.1:14728-39067 GCA_031170775.1 Cymbopogon citratus
AAGCAAAGCGCGAATATACGATCACTATTCATTCATGCGTCAGTAGGCAAAAAAGCAACCTTTAAAAAAAGATAAAAAAAAAACTTTCCAGATGAACTGGCTGCAGATACAAGCAAAGCCACGGCGCTCCGGTGATTAGATGGGAGTAATCAAGACTTGAGCAACTGAGTCCGCCTGCGCAAGGACAAAATCAAACCACTCACGTACGCTCGACGCAACACGGGATAAAAACGTGAAGTGTCCGCAAAGAGGAAAGAAAAAAAAAATAGAGTTCAGACTTGTCAGTCCAGCACCCATACCATACACGTCGACGAGCTCCCTGGAACACCAGCGGGCTAAGCAAGCGGACTCGAAATCGAACACACAATCCCCGATCGAAGAAACAACACACTCCTCATCCAAATCCAAGCTACCCGGACGGTACCGAACGTCCGAATCCAAGCATACAGAGAACGAACAGCTCCCGATGAAACAAACAAGAACCAGAAAGAACACTCACCGTATCGCGGCGGCGCTTCTCCACGGAGGACGGAGCTCGGATCCCACCAAGGCGCCGAATCAACCTCCCAACGGCGGGGCTGCGGGGGAGAGATCGAGAAGCTTTCGCTGTTGCCGCGCCGGTAGAGAAAACAACCTCCTTCCGCGAGAGCCGAGAGGACTAGGAGGAGGTTTTGCCAGCACGTCGAGCAGGGGTCGTGGTCGTGGTCGGGGCCTCGGGGGGGATAAGCGAGGCGAGGTGGTGGGGGGAGGAGAATGGGACGGAACAGGTGGAGATTGGCGACCGGGGGAGAACGCGAGGGGAGAGGGGGAAGGGGATGAGGGCGGGCGGGAATGGTGGGGCCCACCTCGTCGCCTATGTGGTGCGGGACCCGCGGAGGAAAAGGCCGCGCTGCCGCTGTGCCCTTTTTGCGCTTTTCAGGGGCAGCGCCGTCATTTGCCCCCCGCGCCCAGGATAAGGGGCCGCTCCCGCGGGCGCCACGTGCGCTGCGCTTTTCGCCAAGTGGCGGTGGGCCACGCCCGCACCCGCTCGCCGCCGTTCTGGCTGGTTTTCTCACTCGTTGCTGCTGACAGTTGGTGCCACGGCGGCCGCCAAGCGTCCACGCCCGGCGACGGCGGTCTGGCGGCGCCGGCGACGATTGCATGATAGGGGTTCTGGAATCTGGATACGCGCGCGCGCACGCGCAACGTGGACGATGTTGTATTTTTCTGTTTTCTTCCTCCCCTTTTCCAACCGGCGGCTAATTTTGGAATACGAATATGAAGTGAATATTGGAGTGGCATCGCGCGCGAGATGCTAGGAACGGACGATGCTAAAACGGAGATGAGAACACTATTTCTGTAGCTAGCGTCGGTTCGGCAGGCACCGTAGAAGATTCTTCCTATCCTAAAAACGAACTGTGGATGGATAGCGTGAGACTTTTCAGGTCTCGTCTCATTAGTCCCCACTCTACAATTTCGCTTACAAATCTGCCCCCGCCGCGCGATGACCTGCATACTGTATGCCCATATCCATCCAGGAGGAATCAACACGAGGGTGGCGAGCACACAGGTGCCTTTATCCGGTTGGGGCCCAGTGGAGCCTCGCCTCGTGTCACGGCCAGCGACCGCTCAAAGTGGATCGTCGTTCAATTCAATCCGACGGCACCCAACCAAAGTCAATAGTACTTGGGCCAGTACCGTGCCACCGGCGGCAGCGACGAGACTGAGCGGATCAGACGGTGATGCATGCGGTGCGGCCCTTTCCATCTCGTGAGACTGAGACGCCCACTCGCGGCAGCGCACCGCGCGCACACGAGTGCTGTCGATGTGGAACGAGCGGCAAAACAATGTGCGGGTGGTCGCATGGCATGTGCCTCGTATGGCGTCCGGACATGTTTGGCGATGAGAGTACGAGACGAAAAGGCCAACTGTGTGTTGTGTATGGACAGCTACCGAACTCTGCACTTTTTCTACGCCCGTGCCTTCTCCTGCTGACCTGCTCGTGCTTTGGCCTCACTTCACTTGGCCAGGTCTTTTTTTTTTAAAGCGTAGTATCACTTCACCACCAAGCCTAGTGGGCTAGTGGCTTCACCGTTCGTACGTACACTACTCTCCTACAGTATGTGCTATGTCGGCCGCTGTTTCCCGTCGCGTTCAGCCGGGGCCGAAGAAGTTCAGTGAATGGCAGCGTGGACGTCGCGTCTTGTCGTGCGAGCCAGGACTCCGATTCAATTCCTGGGGGCGAAAAGGGCAGGAAGGCGCACATGAGGATCAGCCCACTCGATCGAATAGCCCAACCAAGCTGGCACGGTTCAAATTTAGTGCTTTGGGTGTTTTCGGCAAGTCCAAACCCAGCATATTTCGGTAGGTTTTAGTTTGTTTTCTCTCACAAATCACTGAATCTGCTGAAAACTGCCACCATTTCTAACTGTCGAAAACAATCTAATTTGACAAATTGGTACATCTATTGTCCAAATATTATAGATAAGGAACATCAAAATATCTTGAAATAATTAATAGTTTTTTAGACAACATTCTACTCATAACTGAACATCAACACACAACATAAATATACCCTTATACGAATTAATTAACATTGTTAACTTATTAAAACTTTAAATACCGGTTAGAATTTTAATTATAGTTCAAATTAAAGAAAAATATTTGTTTTGTGTACACTTAAAACATATAAACAGACGTAACTCAAGCTTCTAATGTGTTCACAGACATTGTCTATTATTATGTTTCATTGAAATTGTTTGGTATGTCAAATCAAACTAACGAAATTTATATGTAGACACAAAATATCTCTCATTTCTTTTGTGAATTATCTTTTTTGAATTTTAAAATAAAGATTCTTAACTTGGACAACTATATCACCATTGCGATGCGAATATCAACAGCCACATAATTATTAATTATGTGTTCCAAGCCAAATAAACCATCTATTCACTATAAACTATGACCAAATACATCATTGTTGTAATGTTTGTAACTATAGATGCACCAATTTGACAAATTGTTACACTAAATTAGGCATTTTATAAGTTGTGGGACACATACTTGTCAAGTTATTAGACTAAATTGAGCATTATGCAATATTGGATCAATCTACACTCAACTTTCAAATTATTGTACGGTGGGTGAGCATACATCGAGCCTCTAAAATATATCGCCGTTGTATGTGTGCGAGCATACATCGAGCCTCCCTAGTCCCTTGTGAATTTCAGTGGGAGCCGTTGCAGGTTTACGTGGGAGGTGTGGTCGTTCATGGTTTAAATTTTCTCTTGAGCTAAATTTAGGTGTCTATTTCTTTTCTTAATTAAAAACCACCAGTTCCTCCTAAGTTTGTTCTCTCCTTTTTTTTTCCTTTTGAATTAAGGTGACCAAATTTCTCTGTAAGGCTTGGGGAAGGGGAGCGGATGAAGCAAACAACAGACGGCGGGCGGACAATGAAAATGTTTTTCGCTCTTCACGGTTGTTTCCGATGATACTAATCATGATACTAATTGATGATACTTATTATTTATAAAAATTATCGACAATTGTTTCTTAGAAAGCGAAGTGACACTTATTTAGAGACGAAGTGAATAAGTAATGCCCGTAGAAACCATGTAATTTTTAGGTTGGGAGTGCGTTCAGGAGGACTGTTATTTATGTGGATAATAAAGTAGATACTGTGATTTATTTATCCCAATAAAAAAGCGACAAAAGCTTGGACATCGAAATAACAAAGAAAAAAGTAATGAGACAATTCATACGTTCCAGCTAAACAACATGACTAGTCATTGAAGTAACCGTGACCACAAAACTACACATCTAAAGTCCAACAGTGGGGAACCAAGACTCCAAACTAATTTAATGACATGTTCTACTGTTCTCCAAAGACAACCCAATGGCCAAACCAAACCGAGCTTTTTCTTCAGGATCATCCTCCCCTGAATGCATCTTAGCAGCTGCAAGTTCTGTGCCATCCAAATGCAACCTACTTTTCTTCTTCATCCTCCCCTACTCGAAGGGACCATCCATTGCCAAGGATGATACATCTTAGTTTAGCCAGGCACTAAGCATGTGACATGTTTGATAAACCCAAGTCTTCGCAAGGGAGAAAAAACGGATTCTGTGATAGATGGGATGCTCCATGAGTTGTTGTGATACCTACAGAAGTAAAAGACAAGCTTCAATTAAGGGTTCCAGTATGGTTACTCAAACCTCAGAAGGAAACCCACAACTTACATCCAAGATGAAAGTCTCCAAGGAAGGAGAAGAACCCATAGAAAAAAAATCAAAGCTCTGAGAGAAGGTTAATCCTTTAAGAGTGATGCTCAAACACTCGAGGTAGAGAAATTTGTCAGATACCAATGGTCCCTTGGCCATCTGCACAACAGCACAAGGAGATCTGATTAATTGTGTTCCAAGTACATGAGTTCTAAAATAGAATTATATCAATGTCACTCAAGAGCATACCACATTGTTTGGATGTATACCACCTTCAAGATTTGGCGTGCTAGATACAAGTTCAGCACTACTGACACAAATAGGGCCAGAACAGTCAATGTATAGCTTCTTCACTTGCAATGCTTTTCCAAGTGATAGTTGTACATGATGATCGCTTTCAAAGTCAAAACTAGACAAATTTGGAGCTTTGCTTTCTATTACTTGCAGCTTGCCGCAACTAGTCACTGACAGGTGGTTTAGCCGCTCAAGGGAAGGTATCTTAGCATAAAGTAACTTAAAACAATAATCGAGGCGCAAATATTCCAAAGCTAAAGAATTAGAAAGAAGGCACCCCAACTCATCCCCTTCAATATGCACAAAAAACAGAAATAATCTCACCAGACTTCTCAAGCAACCAAACCCAATTGTTGGACGAAAAGCACAATGAGCAAGATGAATACTTTTAATGGAGTCTCCATTCCCGTGGGATAAAATGGAGCATGGGAACTGGTATTTCTTAGCAGTGAATTGTTCGGCCAGAGAAAGGGTTAGTTCTTCGATGCTTGGTGTTATAGCCTTCTGAAGCCAACTGTCAAGACAACGTTGGTACCTCGCACTGTTTGGAGCACGCCAAAGCGTAAGTGTCTTCACGCCAGCGCCTAAGTGGTTCTTCATAATGTGATCAACTCTGTTGGTAAAATCTCTTATTATTTCATCCTTTCCACCAGCATTTTCGTTCAAGCCCAATGTTTGCTTACTGAAAGTAAGGTTGGGGAAGCTCCTCCACGAATATAGAAAGGCACGACACACGCAAGCGGCTCGCGCAGCATCTCGCAATGGCATTAACGAATATATATGACGCCAGGTGTCCTGTGTGCGAGGTAAGTTCAGTGTTAAAACTGTAAAGGCAATATGGTAACCTCATCTAGAGATACAAAACAGAACTAAATGGAATAGCAATGCCCATGATTGCACAAAGCACATTGTATTGCATAGATAGACAGCGCTTTCTACCAAAGATTCATGAAAGTCAGTCTTTTGTTGGAGGAGTGAAACCTGCAGCAGTTGGAACAAAGCAAAGCTACTGATGTAGTAGCAGACAACAGAGTTATGTGAAAAGTTCATACATACTCACTTTTATTTATTTATTAACCAACATAGGTCCACAAATTTTGCTGTTCAAGTATCCTGCGATATATGATTTGCAATACAAGTATCCATAATCTACAAGACTTTATGACATACCTCTGGAAGGTATGGCCATGATTCCAATGAATACGCCTTCGTTTCACCAATCTGACAACTACCACCTCGTTGGCCGGGTGAGCCCCTATGTTTACCCTTTGAAGCAATCAGTCCATCTGCATGCAACACATAATGCAAAGGTTTCAAATAAGCATACCGACAGTAACAGAAAACCCACACATTGTAATCCAATTTGTTTATAATTTATTCAAACTCTTGTGCAAGAACATGAATGAATAACTTCAAAAAGTAACTCACTTCAACTTAGGAAGAGAAAGCCGATAATAATCTCAACAAGCTAATTCGAATGGAGAAAGCAAAGGGGTCTTACTAAGGGCTTGAATTTTGCACCGGCGCATTCGCCGGCGCCGATCCATGGACATAAGCCGCCTGAGTTGGTACGACGAGAAACCCACCTGATGCGAAACAACAGGTTTGATTACCAATCACGTTTGGGAGGCGCAAAACAATCTGGGGTCGATTGGATCTGGGACCGATTTTTATCCCTTGCCTTTCCTGCCTCTGTTCGGCTGCAATCCTACCCGAACTCGAGTACTTGCCTGTTTATACTCTAGTAACTCGAACAATACTACAGACGAACGCAGGGCAGGGAGGACATCCCGCCGGCGCCAAGAATTACACACGAACGGAAATGAGGACATCCCGCCGGCGCCAAGAATTACACACGAACGGAAATGCTGGCACGCGGGCGACTCGGATGGCGCACCCGGCAGTTGCCAATGCGGCGACGATGCCCGGCTGCAGAGCGCGTGGCGCATCGACGCGGCCACGAGCGGCAGCGAGCAGCCAGCGCCCGACAGTGGCAATGCGCTGGCGCGCCGGCAGGCAGCAGCGGCTGAGCGTGGGCACTTGGGGCAGGCAGCATACCAGAGCCTGACCGATTGCATCCCAGCCACGCAGCTAAACTTGATAGGTCTACACAGTTGCTCGTTGTGATTGATAAAAAATGTTAATTTGTTTTCCGTGACTTGATGAATAATTAATCGTGGTTAAGAATAGATTGTTTGAATGTTTCAATGGTTGGATGACAGAATGAGAATTTGAGAGTGTTATTAGTTGTGAGGAATTTGCACACACCTTTTTTTTTTTACTAAAGTTCAATGGCGGTCCTCAAATTTGTTCAAATTTGACATTCTAGTCCCTAAACTCATAATTCGTCCATTTAGGTTCTCAAAATTATTTGGTTGTGTCATCTGAGTCCCTAAACTTGCAAATAGGTCGTTTAGGTCATTCAACATGTTTGGCTATATTAATCCAGATCCATAGATCCATAAACTTACCTTACATTCGAGCAATACCAGTGATACTTCTGAATGCAGGGAATAAGAGGATTTGATACTAACTTGCTGTATTGCCAAGTGAGCTTAAACAATTCATCGGCAGTGCTATAAACAATAATAAAATATAAACAATTTTATCGAACTTAAACAATCCAATAAAATTGTCCGACCTTAACAAATAAAAAGTTCCATTTACTCATTTACTCCTACAATGTAGTATATACTTATAAATATCATTATTATTTATGTTCTTTAAAACAAATGTTTTACTGGACATTGACAGTGTCCGAGGAAATCTGAAATCAACAAGAATAAAAATAATAATTTATTTATTATTAAAAGGGAGAGAAAGAAAAACAAAAATAAAAAGAAGGAAGGAAACTTCCAAGGAAATGTGTGAAAAAAAAAGGTCCACGGGAAGGCCCGTCGAGTGCGTCGCGCTCAATAGCCCCGACTGGGCCGCCCGTCGCTGCATTGCCACTTCCACGGCCCAGCAACCCCTTCCGAGGCACGCCCCTTTCGTCTCTAGTGTTCAGTCTGTCTGTCTCCTTATCAAAAAAAAAAAAAAAGTGTGTTCTGTCTCCTTCACCCCACCCTCGCCTCTCGCTCTCCGGCCGACGACCGGTGAGCCGCCGCCGCCCTAAGCCAGGTGCGGAGGCTTTCATTGGTTTCTTCGCCGGCCACGAGCATCGACGAGGTATTCCCACCCCTTCTCTTCTCTTCCCTTCTTGCTGTGCGAAGCTGATCACTGAAACCCTAACTATTTTAGCTATTCGACGAACTTCCGAACTTCGAAGTTTTTGCAAAAGGTATTGGGTGTTCACCCATGTCCCTTACTGGATCCGCCCTTGTGATACACTTTTGATGTGCATATGTGGTAAATTTCAGTATGAATGATGTAGGCTTTGATAAGCAGAACTTCTTACGCTGATTTTTGTGGTAAGGGTCTTGACAAGGTTTCCCAATGGATCGAGTACCGAATGGAAGGCATAAGGCCAGTCAAGGACTAGTTGTCCTTTCGGATTCTGACTCTGACTCTGAAGGTAACAGCACGTTCAGTTCTCATATTACATTTTCTGTCATTCTAGAACTCATGAAACGCTCAAGTATCCTTTTATTGCAACTATTTATGATTGAACTCTTGACATTATGGGCATGCCTTGCAAAACATGTTTGCTTTTCTCTTGCACAGCATTTGTTACATACTTACATGAAAAGAGGCCTCTAGGACAGTCAGGATAGGAAAAATTAACTTATGTTATCATAACGATAATTTATTTTTGGTGTTAGTAATTTCTTTGCAGTGCCTGTCAGCTTTTCTTGGCAGGCTTCATACACTTGACATATTACTAAAGAAAAATTGTTGGCACATCAATAGATACCATCTTGTAAATGCCATTTGTTGTTTTCTAATTGCATTTTAAGGCGTTGCTTTGACGGCGCCTAATCGCCAAGGTGCTGCACACACGACGCCACAGCAGACGACTCGCCTCAGATTCCACACCAGTGAGTGGGAGAGCAGGAGGGAGAGAGCGGGTGCGCGGGAGATTCCACTGAGCGGGAGGGGAATCAGAAGCTGCGGCTTGCTCGCGCCGACGGGAGAAGTTGCTTACCAACACCATTGAGCCGTGCGTCCGCTGTGCTGGCCACGGCAAGGAGCGTCCGCCTGCGGGCGCGACCGTCTTCCCCCAATCAGCGCTGGCCTGCAGCATCCTGCCTCCTCTGTTCCTCATCCTCCAGAGAGAGGGAGAGGGAGAGAGAGAGGGAGGGAGGGAGGGAGGAGGAGGTGGGAGGGGGGGCGGTGGAGGCTGAGGCGGAATGGGAGGGAAGGGACTGAGAGATGGGTGGCGGCGAACTCAAAACAGAGAGGTGCGGCAGCAGTGCAGTGCATGGGAGAGATGAAGACACGCTAGGGCTACGAGGGTGAGGGATACATGGGCTGCTTGCCGCAGGTGGGTTGGGCCAATCAACTTCTTACTCCACATTTATTTTTCTTTTTTCCATTCCTTTTTTTCTTTATCATCTTTATACTGCTCTGAGCTGCTGTTTTAAAATTTCCTTTGGTTAGTAAGGCAACGCCTCCCTTACGCCTTACTCAAAAGCGTAAGGCAGTAGTCACTCGCCCCGCCCTGCCTTTACCGCCTTAAGTGTGAACAATGATATCGCTTTGATTGCAAAGTCTACTACAAACTACTTTTGAATCATGATTGACATGTGCATTCCAGGTTGTAATAATTGAACTGTACATATGAATATGATGTATTTGATCTTCAGTATTTTGTTAAGAGCAAAATAAGGGACTCATTACATGAATAAAATCCTAAACTCTATAATATAGCCAAATATTACTGCACATGAATAGCTTGATGCATGCTTGAAACCTGCAGTTCTCATGTAGTGCTGCTTGTTTCTAGGTTTTGTAGATGAGCCGACTCCTGTTCACTTGAAGTCAAACGGGAAGGCTTCGTCGGCGAGCCTAAAAACTGGTGGAAAGACTTCATCCTTTTCTAAAGGTACAAATACATAAGATTACTAGACATCATCCCCTTCAAAAGGAACTTATGTATGATTAGGGTATTCACCTTTATACTGTTATTACATTTCTGTCTTTCTTTCATATGTTGCCTTATCATTGTTAACTGTAATATTTCCATCCCTTTCAGGAGAGGCAAGCAATGGAAAAGCATATAGTGGCAAAGGTGGAAAGGGTTCTTCATCACATGCGGTGCCTACCAAGTCTGATGGAGAACTAAAGCTAGAGCTTGGTCAGTTCCCCTCAACAAAATTCTCAAAATGCAGCATATTTGGATGCTAATTTCCCAAGCTTCTAATACTGAACTTGACTATAGTAGTGATGGGGCTAAGATTTCCAACCTCATTTGGAGGGGCATTATAGGATCAAACTATAGCAGTTCATATTATGGAAAAGAAACCACACCTTTGTGTTCAGGTAATTCCATGGTTTTGGCCTTTGGGGCCACAAAACAGCACCCATGCTGCTCATCGGCCTTTGGAGTTCTTCCATGTTCTGTTGTCTCTGTTCTTAACCTTGAGAACTATGGTCATGGAGAGTTTGTATGAGAACACAATGGTGTTTTTCCCATTGTCGTGTATTTATTTATTTTTTCTCAAATACCATCACCATGTCTTTACAATCAAGCTATTTATTGTACAAGGACTCGAGAGTTATTTGTAAAAGATTTGGAATATGTCCTGTGTTTGTTGCCTTCACTTGTATGTTGTTGTCTACAGTTGATTAGTTGCTCATACCCTCTATCTCTCTAGAAAAAAGAAGCTATTACTGGCTTTGTTTTTTCCCTGCAGAATTTTTCGCTTAAAATCATCTTTCCACTCCCATTTGGATATCTTGTCATTCTTGCTCTTAAGTTGGTCACGTGCTGGATACTTATGCCATACAGATCTTGTTAATGGACATGCATAACCCTCACTCCAGAAATGATCTATGTATTTTAACAAGGGGAAGTCAAATTTTACAAACTTTGATCATCAATCAGTTCAATTATGTGTACATTTAATGCATAAAATTTGCATCAATATATTTGTATTCCAAGTGGTTTTGAGATTATGTTGAATCTTTAGCAATTGACATTATAATACAAGAGAAATCTTGTGTCAAAATTTACTCTGAAAGACTTTTTCTTGTCAAAATACGTAGATCATTTCTGGACGGAGGGAGTATTTGATAATTGATATGCTGGCACTGATCATGTTTATGCAGTCAGCTGGTTCTTGCTAGTATCTGTTTTGAAAAGGGTGATAGTGGGTAGGTGTTGTTTACAAAAAATTTGCTTGTTGATGTTTACACAATGAGCTGTTCAGTAAAATGTATTTGACAATTTAGTTATATATTTGTATGTCCCACTCCGAGTTTGTAAGTGGTATATAGTAATATTATGTTAATAAATTGTGAAAGGAGTTTGATGTTCTGAAATCCGCAATAATCTGATTTTCAAGAGAAATTGTTATCTCTAAAGGAACCATGTAAACTAATCCCGCCAGCTTCTCATGTAAACACATGCATATTTGCTTGTAGATATCCCTCCAAAATCTAGAATGCTAATGAATTGTGAAGCAGCTGAACTATTGCAAGAAATTCACGAGCACATGGCTATACTATCAGAGGACCCCAGGATCAAAATTCCTGAGTAAGAATAATATTTCCTGTTTATGACCTGTTTTACTCTTTTTATCTCTTTGAAGTTCAAGTCTCTTAGCTATTTGTCTTGTTGTTTACTCTTATCTTATTGCTTCTGCAGGTCATTTGACAAAGCTTTTCAGTATGCAAAAGATGGAAATCACTTTACCACTGCAAGCTCTGTGAAACAGACCCTTGAGTATCCTGATCATTTTTTTTTTTTACTATAGAGATTTTAAAACTTGCATCTCATTTGAAAGTTACACTATTTTATTAAACGAACATATTATCAGTGCAGTTCCTTAACTGGTTCTGCAGACCTCTTAAAAAATGTGGGGTTAGTGATGGTGAGGTTTGTTAGTCATTTCTTCTTCTTTTCCTTTCTATGTAGCACTAACCTCATCTCACTCAGCCATTTTGGTGTGCGTGCAACAGATATGCATGATGGCAAACATTGGGCCTGAGACCGTCGAAGAGGTTTATGCACTAGTGCCATCTCTCAAGGTCAGCCTATTTCTGGGCACTTCAGTATTTTGGCATTTCGAGTGTACCATTGTGGCAACATCTAACTCTTTCAGAACCAAAAATTGTTGTTCCAGGCTAATAGGTCAGCTACCGAAGGTTCAGTCACTGAGGTTCTTGCTGCCCTCGCAAACATAAAAGCTGCTAAGTGAATCTCCAATGGAACTAGACCGATAATAGTAATACCCATGCTGCTTGCAGATATTCGAATAAACACATACAGTATATCCTGATTGACAGTCCTTCATACACCATTCTTATTGGCCTTTATTGCCTGCAGAATCGGAAGCAGCTGTCTTGCTGACCAGGGAGCGCGGAATGTTCAAAGTGTCCCTTTGGTGTTTTGGATGTACTGCATAAACGTGTTATGCTGTGTAGAAACAAAACGTAGCATGTACTCCACGAACTCCTCTAGGATGCCTTAACTGCTGAAGGGTAGATTCAGATGAGTGGTTGAACTAGTCTACTCGAACTGGTAAGTACTGCCTGCACTTGTGGCTACTGCTTGAACGATGAAGCTGATGACTCGTTGCCATCTGTTGAATTTGTGCCTCAATAAGTCTCAACTTATCTGCTGTACTACAGGTTTTCAGAGCAGCTCTCTCCTTTACCAGGTATTTGGTCACGGCGGTAGAACAGAGTGGTAGGACGGTCACAGGTGTCGTTATCTTAATGTTCTGTGTTCTAGTGAGAGTCGTTTGTGAATGCTGCGGTGATTATAGCATGAATCATGATAAGTTAACTGTAAGCAGAACATGGGAATGACACCATCTGAAGTTATCAAGCTCAGAAAGGAGCAACTAGCCAGCAAAGCCGTTTGTATGCGAGACGCATGCAAGGGGAAGACGACAGCCGGAAATTCACGTCGATCAGCTAGTCACTGCCTTCGCAGGGTAATCGAACGGCAGTGGCTTCACGTCGTCGCTGAGCGGACCGGTGTGCCGGAAACCGTACGCCCTCAGCACTTGGTCGTCGGCGAAGTTGAGGGCGCGGCGCATGCCCCGGTCGCAGCTATCCCCGGAGTAGTGCTCGTTCCGCTGCCCGCTGCACGGCTGGCACCCCGTGAAGTGCGTCACGAACGGGCGGCGCCACCCGTGCACCCCGGCCTCCGCCAGCCCGGCCCCGGCCAGGGCGGCGTCCCTCGCTGCCGCGTACTCCGCGTGCTCCCTCTCCGCGTGCCGCCTCCGCAGCGCGGCAGCCCCCGGGCGGCGCTCCATGGCCTCGTACCGGTCCGTCATGTTCCCGAGCCGCCCCACGATCTCCGCCCAGTAGCCCTCGAAGTAGTAGTCGCTCTCCAGGAACACCTTGTCCCGCCAAGGCCGGCTGCCCTTGTGCTCCTGCAGCAGCATGTACACGAGCGCCGACTGGTCGTCCGACTCGTCGAACACCTTGTCCTTGAACGTCGACTTGAGCACGGCGCCCCAGTGCCGGTAGTTCGGGGAGTCGGGCCCCATGGCGGCCCACGCGTCCATGAAGTCGAGCGACCACTGGCAGTTCCGGATGAGGAACACGCCGGCGTTGAGGCTGGTCCAGGATTTAGCGCTGGCCTGCGCCTCGAACACGAGGCTCGGCCAGCCGTGGACGACGAGGTTGTGGGCACGGTACCGGCGCAGCTGGAGGCGGAAGTCCATGTCGGTGAGCACGGCGTCGGAGTCGACCCACCACACCCACTCCGCCTCCGGGTGCGCCACCATGGCGGCGCGGATCGCCGGTATCTTGGCCCAGTACCGGTCCATGGACGGCCGCAGCAGCGCCATGTTGTTCAGCAGCTGCACGCCGTGGAGCCGGCAGTAGTCGGCCTTGTTCTTGAGCAGCCGCAGCAGCGTGTGGTCTCCGCCCGGGGCCCGGCACGGCGTCGGCTGCGAGCCGGACACCATAAGCACGCGCTCGACGTCGCCACCGGCGGCGAACTCCGGGTGCGCGTGCAGCCACCCGGCGCGCTTCTCGTCCCACCCCGTGATAGGTCGGTCCACGGTGTACGCCAGCGTCGGGTCGTCGTAGAACGTGCGGGCGGCACCACCACCCACGGATGATGAGCCGGAGCTGGAGGACAAGGCTGCTCCCTCGTGATAGTAACCCTCCGGCTGAGCGAACGGGTTGGCGAACGTGAGCAGCGCCACTGTGGCCACCACGGCGCCCGCGGCGAAGAGGAGCGCGTCGCTGAGCCACGACGGCTTTGGAGCGCGCGGCGGCATCGTGTGGGTGCTCTCGGCTCTCGCTATCGGGATGCACACGGCACAGCCCTAGTGTCCCTGTCACGCCATGGACAATACAGACATGCTGGCCGATCGATGCGTGCGGGAACTGTGTCTGTATAAAGCCGGGCCGTCCACTTTCGGCGGCGAGGCGAGGCAACGTACGCCAAAGGCCCTCGATCCGGTGCCAGCCTTGCCGCCGTGTCCGTCTGCGCGTGGCCGGGGCAGAGAAAGGCCAAGCGGGGAGGACAGCGGTGGTTGGGTAGCGGCATGCGTCCAAACGGCGTGCATGCGTTCGGGCGAGGGAGAAGAAACGCACGCATGCGTAGCGCTGCTTTGCAGGAGCCCGCCGGCCGGGTGGAATCATGGATGGAGATGGGTGGATTGCGCCGTCACGGATCCGCGGCGCCGGAGCGCGCAAGGCGTCCCGCGTCCCGCCGGCCCCCGGGTTCGACCAGTTTTCGATGAGTCTTGCTGTTTGCTCTTGCGGACTTGAGGTCCTTGCTGCTGCCTTGCTGGTGGTGGCAACCTGAGGGGCGAAGCCTGAGCTCTAGCTATAGCCTATAATATAGGCTACAACTACAAGCCTACAAGCCCACGGATGCACGGCGGCACACAGTAGCCGGCGGGGCTGCAGCTAGCAGCTTTGGACCGTATCGGCGGATCCGCGGCCTGTGCTTGGCGACTCGTGCGGACAGCCGGACGGACACCAGTCACACCACTATGGCACTATCTACTCGTACGATCCCTCCGTAAATCAAATCAACATCTCAAGCTGTTGTAAGTCAAACTTTTTTAGATTGATTTAATCAAATAAACTCTATAAAATATGAACTCAATATTTATGACACAAGATTACAATAGCTAAATACAGTATGAGATACATTTTTCATTATGTTTTATCTGTGCCGGATATTTTGATAATTTTTCCATTTTCCCAAAAAGAAAGGTTGACTCAGAATGACTCTAAAAGTTAATTAATAAAGGATGGAGACTAAAATGACGCTAGGGCCTTGTTTAAGCCTTGTTTAGTTTAGAGAATTGGTGTTAGAATTTTTGTAGCATTTCGTTTGTATTTGGTAAAAATTATCCAAATTTTGACTAATTAGACTCAAAATGTTCGTCTCGCAATGTACAACAAAACTGTGCAATTAGATTTTGATTTCATTTATATTTAGAACTCTATGTATGTGCCGACATTTTGATGTGACAGGAAATCTTCTTTTTGCATAATGAAATTTGGGAGTGAATTTGGGGAACTAAACATGGCCTTAGTTCTCAAGAGGTGCAAAATGTACTGTTTAGCACTGTAGCGCACTGGCATTGGGTACAAATTATCTAAACATTGACTAATTAGGCTCAAAACGTTCGTCTCGCAAAGTAGTAAAGTACAATTAAACTATTCAATTAGTTTTTTATTTCATCTATATTTAGTACTCCATACATATGTCGGTATTTTGATGTGATAGGGAATCTTCTTTTTACAGAGTAAATTTGGTGTCAAATTCGGTGAACTAAGTAAGGCCTAGGAAAGTGTGTAATGTGAGAGCAGTGACTTAAATTTTTTTTTTGAACTTGACTTAATTGTTTCCGGAGGAAAGTGAACAGTTTTCTGCTCACTTATTAGGTTACGAGCTAAGGAAACCTTGAGCTGTTGCTGCCTGATTGCTTGTGCACCTGCTGCGCTCGCGCTTGCAAAGAGACAGAGAGCACAGCGAAATAGTGATGCGTTGTTGATCATGAGTTCATGACCCCGGAGGCCGGAGGGTCTCGACTCTCGAGTGTCGAAGTGGCCTCTGCAGTTCTGCTTCTGCAGCATGAGCATGAGCCTGCCATTCTCGTGGTACGAGGAGCTGATGCAGAAAGCCTGCGCCGCTTGTGGATTGGGCAGTCAATCACGATGCTGCTCCGACTGGCTGGTCCGTTTCCTGTTTTCAGGCACGCATCTGATCCGTGTGAGCATCACTAGCACGGTCCAAAGCACAGTATTGCCGCCCTGCTACGAGGCTTCGTCCGGATTTGCGGGCCTGGTTATCTTTGGGCCGCCACCCAACTACGGCCTCTAACTCCATCAACCCAGCCGGGCCGCGTTTACAGTAGCTGGGACTTCGGTGGTCCAGCGAACTTCGAAAGCCCCGGTCTCAATCATTCCAGCAAACCTTTTAAAAAAGAAAAAGGAGTTTCAACTTATACCAGTGCTTTCAGAATTCAAAATGTGTGCACCAAGCAATCCAAAATATCCAAGGCCATGTTTAGTTTCCAGAATTCACTTTTAAATTTTACTATGTAAAAAGAAGATTTTCCGTCACATCAAAATATCGGCACATGTATGGAGTACTAAATGATGAAATCAAAATCTAATTTGCGAGACGAACATTTTGAGCCTAATTAATTAAAATTTGGGCAATTTTTATCAGATACAAACGAAATGCTACGAGAATTCTGCTACAGGAATTATGATGCAAATTCCGGGAACTAAACGAGGCCCAAATAAGGTATGTGCAGGGGGGGGGGGGTCCTAGCTCTTTCTCGTGCACTAGATTGGTTCCTCCGCTGGCGATCACCACGTTACCATGCCACGGTCAAATTCAGAGAACAGAACACTGATCTCCACATGATGAGCTAGGTTTACTGGATCCGACATGGCGTGCAGACAGGATTAGGTGCGCCGCCAAGCACGAGGAGTTGGGCAGGAAATAATATCAGCGTTTAATTTGGTCATTTGGTGATAGCGACACGTACCGTCTATAACAAACTGCTGTCCATTCAATTGGCCACGTCCGGTGGTGGTTTGGCTGTCAAGTCTGTGGCAACTACTGTACTTAGGCCTTGTTTAGATCGTCAATTCTGGCCACGCAGAATTTCTGTTTGGTACTGTGCGGTACTATAGTAATTTTATTTGTATTTGGTAATAATTGTCCAAATATTGATTAATTAGGCTCAAAATATTCGTCTTGTAAAGTACAACAAAACTGTGCAATTAGTTTTTGATTTCATCTATATTTAGTACTCCATGCATATGCCGGCATTTTGATGTGATGGAGATTTTTCTTTTTGCACAGTGAATTTGGGAGAAAATTTGAGGAACCATAGGCCTTAGTTCACTCTTACAGTAGCTTTCGGCTGCCATGATTTGACATGTATCCAAGATTAATATAGCCCACATGAATATATATGTCCATTATCCTGCAGCGGTGTAATACCTTCGCATTTGAAGATGAAACACTCAAACACCTCCTGTTACTATCCGGAGGCCGGGCTGTCGCTGAATGCTCTGTCCCTGTCAAGCAGCTATGGTTCTATCCATTTTCCTTTTGTTTTCCCCTAACGAACGATTCTTGTTGGCCGGTGTGTCTCTGTATTTTCGCATTACTCAAAACATCGAGGATCCCTTTTTTTTTTTTTTGTGAACCGAGGATCTTTGTTTAAAGATGTAACTCATGCCTTTTCTCCAGATAGTGAACAGGTAGCATCAGATTGGATCACCTTCTCGTTCAAGTTTTTATGCAACCTAGTGCTGCCTAAAGAGACCAGACATCGAGGATCTCGTCACTGCAGATTTATTCTAGTGTTTTCGTTTAAAACGACAGGTCTAGCTCTCCGTCTTGCTTGATGTAGCAAATGATATAAATAATAAAGTAACTGCTGCTGCCTGCTGCATGCTAATCGCGTACCCAACTGTTCTTTTTGAGGGAGGCTGAAATTGGCAGTTGATCAAAACTAAATTGCTTTGATCAGCGCTGATGGAAAAAGGGGTAAAACTACAGTACTTGTAGTTTGCTGTTGTCAAAGCTTGCATCATATCATGATCGAATAACTGAGACGGCTGTGTGGTTCCATCTTTATTTCTCATCAAGATCAGTCAAGACTCGCTCGATCAAACAATACCAAGATTCGTCAACTGTCCTTTATGTATCCTATAGTACTTGTCGTCATTGCAAACAACTTTCAGAGGATTAGATTTGAAAGCCCAACTTAAAAAGGAGCCGAAGCGTTAAGAAGATAGCCAATCATATATGCTGGGAAAAAAGGGTCCATCAATCATAGTCGCCACCCTACTGAATTTGCATGGGATTTTTTACTTCAGGATGGAGGCCTACAGGCTACTCTCCAGGGTCCAGGCTACAGCCATGCCAATACAACGGATCAGAAATTTGGATCAAGTGCAACACGCTTGTTGAAATGCATGGTCGCGTACGTAGATTCAACTCGCTTGGGTAGTTGGGTCAGGAATTTGCATCCTTTTGTTTGGAAATCTTTACTTGGGAGCTGCATCGAATTATCATCACACGGGAACACACAGATCTAGCTAGTCGCGTTTGCACTGATGCCGAGCCGCGGCTGGCGCTGGACCTGGCCCTGGCCCCTGGCCTCTGGCCGGCGGCTGGTGCGCTGCGCTCGAAAGAAGAGGCCGGATCGTGTGGCGGCTTCGGGAGGCATGCTGCATGGCGCGCACGTGTTGCCGTACAATTCCTCCTCGCCGCGCGCCGCCATCTACGCCCGAGCGAATCGTACGGCCACGTCACCTTCTGCGCTGGGGCTGCGTTGCGGCCCTCGCAATAGTTAAATTTTATTGAAAATCTCTGCTGATAACTTCGTTTATAAACTTCCTCAACTCAAAGTCAGAAATGTTTGATTTAGAATAAAACAAAAGTGGACTAAAACTAAAAAAATACAAGAGTGAACTATAATCTAAAATTGAGGGTAGTGTATAAATTACTATGTCAATGACTTTATTATATAAATTTTTTTTATCAAAATTAGAAACGGGATAAATGAATAGTGACCTACAATTTAAGACTCGCCATTTATCTGTTGATAAATCTTTTAATACTAAATATGTCATATTTCTATATGGTTTATTGTGTAGGATTTATGTTACAACTGTCTAATGGGCTACACATATAAAAATTTGATAAATTTGGCTACATAAAATCTATCGACAGATAAGATGACTAGATTCTCCCTAATTCAAAATAGATGGAGTAGCATATAAGTTAAGTTTTGAACCCCATACATGCCTTTTTAATTCTTATTTGTTGCATATCTTTTTAGTTCATCGGAGCAGCATGCATCTCTATGTCAAATTCAACATTATTAATGGAGTAACAAAAGTCAAGGCCCACAAATATAATCCTATTATTTCAAAAGAGAAAAGAGTTTTGAGTTTTTTTATTCAAAATTCTACACAATACATTTTCAATTTATAGGTGTTTCTTAAAGCCTTGGTTTAGAGTGCTACCAATTTTGGTTTCCATTTCTCAAAGCCTTGGTTTCGGTACTAAAAAAGTTTGATACACTGCCAGCACTGAAGGCATGTTTGGATGAAGAGCTAATTGCTAGCTATCCATTGATTAAAATTAGCTCTAAAGCATCTAAATGGCAGTGCTAATAAATAGATTATTTTTATGTAAATAAAAGTTTTTAACTGGTCGTTAGTCAACTAATTAAACTATCACGACGAACTTGAGCTATTTTTTTTGAGACGTGGAGGGAGTATATAAAAAAATGCACTCAACATCAGGACCCTTGTTGCTATATAGTCAAACGGCAGGGTCCAACGCGAAAAGACAAGCACCTCTACTCCACCTAGACTTGCCCTTCCACGCACCTCCACTTCGTCCTCCTCCCGTTCCCCCAGTTCAGATCTACTCCACTGCCACCTCCTCCCCCTCTCCCGAGCCGCCTCCCATGGCGTCTCCGAGCGGAAACCCTAACCCTAACCCCAATCCACCATTCGAGATCGGGAAGCTCTTCAGGCCACCGAACCCCATGCCCACCGCCAACCCTAATCCCATGTTCCCCGGCGTCGCCGGAGGCCCGGCGGGCCCGCCGCCGCCGTCCGGTCCCTACTCCTACCCTCCGGTGACCCCTCCCTTCCACCGCGGACCCTACATCCACTACCCGCAGGACCCCCACGCCATGCCCCGCCCCGTTGTCTCCTTCCCCATGCCAAACCCAAACCTCAACCCCAACCCGAACGCAAACCCCAACGCCGCCGCGCCGGGCCCAAATCCCGGCGCGCGCCTCATGCAGCTGCTCGGGAACTCCGGGCCGCCCCAACTTGAGACCGCCGTCTCCATGCCCCCGCCCACGTCGGAGTTCGCACAACCGCAGCCGCTCCCAGCGATGCCATCCGCGCCGCCGGCCAGGATGCTGAGCAGCACCAGCAGCAAGGTGCCCAGGGGACGGTTACTTGGCACCGGGGAACGAGCGGTGCACGATGTTGACTCGAGGCTGCCAGGGGAAGCACAGCCACCGCAGCTTGAGGTAACACCGATTACCAAGTACACTTCGGATCCGGGGCTCGTGCTGGGCAGACAGATCGCTGTGAACCGGACGTACATCGTCTATGGGCTCAAGCTCGGTAACATCCGTGTGCTCAACATCAACACTGCACTACGCTCACTCCTCCGAGGTCACACACAGGTATGCTCATGCAGATTAATAAGAGATATAGTCATTGGTTAGTATTGTGTGTAAATGCTCATACTTGACTGGCCAGCAGTTTCATCTGATGTACATGGTCCAACTGAGTTGAAAGTGGCATGGCCTTGTGGTGAAAACTTGAAGAGAACTATTGCCATGAGATAGTCACATAGTTTGTAATTAACCGTATAGATGCATTTTTTTTCTTTTGCCATGCCCAGTTGCGTGTACTGTATTGGGCTTCATAATATAATAATATAGATTGTTGGTCTTTTTTTTTTTGAAGCATTGTTGGTCTTGTTTTGACTCCTTTTTGGTTTGATTCCATTATGAAATTGATAAGTTAACCATTTCAACAGACTAACAGGTTGGCTCGTACGTTTTCAGTCTGCTTGTGTGTTAGATAGAGCTGAAATAGTGTTGTATGTGAGGGCACACACTTGTTTTTAATCTAGTGAGCTAAGCTTGAAGAAGATAGTTGTATATGTAGCCATTCTTTTCGCAGTGAATTACTTGTGCACACAACTCATCAACATAAGTATTGGTTTAATAACAAAGATGATGAGATGTGTGATACATTGTGCAATTCTCAGCACTGAAATAAAAATCTAGTGATTTTGTATGTTGAATTTTGTTAGTTTTCTTATGGTTATGTGTTCCTTTTTGTCCCTTGTGGATTCATTAATTTTACTCAGAACGTGACTGCATTTGTTTGATGTATCCTGTTGCCATTCTATTTTTGCCGCAGAGGGTGACAGACATGGCTTTCTTTGCTGAGGATGTCCATCGTTTGGCAAGGTACTAGTACAAATGATGGGATGTTCAGTTACCACTGCACTAACCAGTGATCCGTTGCTGTCTATTATCTGGTTATCTTGTATTGCATTTTGGAATTTATATTGTTGCTTCTATACACATATTATTACTTTTGGTAGACTCCAGTTTCCACATCCTAATTTGCTTTGATATTCTGCAGTGCGAGCGTAGATGGGCGGATATATGTGTGGAGGATCGATGAAGGACCTGATGAGGAAAATAAACCACAAATTTCTGGAAAGATTGAAATCGCCATCCAGATTGTAGGCGGGGCTGAAGCTTACCATCCAAGGATATGTTGGCACTCACATAAGCAAGTAAAGCCTTACATCACACCCCCTCAATATTTCTTTTTGCACATCAACCTACAGAGTGACTTAAACCTGTATCCTGTAGGAGATTCTATTTGTTGGAATTGGGAACTGTGTCTTAAGAATAGACACAACTAAAGTGGGTAGAGGAAAAGACTTTGCTGTGGAAGAACCTGTTAAATGTCATCTTGAAAAACTTATTGATGGTGTTCGCTTAGTTGGTAAGCATGATGGTGATGTGACAGATTTGTCCATATCTCAATGGATGAGCACCCGCCTGGCCTCTGGATCCAAGGATGGCACGGTTCGTACTAAACTTACTACTTTGTCATTGAATATTTTGCAAGACTGCACTCTATTGATTTGAATTGTATCTTGAGCTTTCTCAGAATTTATCACATGAATAGTCAATTCGTTAAGCGCTATTTTGTTTCTATAAGCTCAAATGTGAATACACATCTCTGTGGTTCAATCTTATTAGACCCAATTTGCGGATCTCCAGACACTAGCCACTTAAACAGTATGTCCTAAAATATGTTAAGATATCCTCCAAGACATTATTAGTGTGCCCTTTCCCTCCATCTTCTTTCCCCTCCGTTATTCTGCCTGGTTGCTGGTACTCCATCATGTACTGCTGTTGTGTATGTGCGCAGTTGTGGAACAATGCAAAATCAACTAGCCACTAATGTAGTCTGGATGCTTTTTTTTTTTATCGTGTATAGTATATGGAGTATATAGGTATATATGTTATGTATATATGTCCTGAAATGACTAAGCTCGACTCATCAGTCTGGTGAATAACTTATTGTGATTAGTTGCCTAGTCGGTCCCATTGCTACTAGGTTTGAGTATGATTTGTAAACTTGTACCTTCACGTCCACTTGAAAAATCAGAATGCGGTTGTCTTAACTATTGTATTGGGAAGAAAGCATAAAAGTACCAGCTTTAGGTGTGTAACCTTTGTTACACCAGAAAATCTCCCATGCAGTGAGGCTTCTGGTAGCAATTCACTGGAAAACAACAGTTTTATGCCTTAGCTGGTGAAAAATTTCCGTGCTAGGAAAAATGTTATCTGTAGAAGTGCCATGCATCTCTACTGGCCCTTTTGATGATGTATGTTCTTTATCTTTGCAGGTTAAGATCTGGGATGATCGCAAACAAGTGCCATTGTCAATTTTTAAGCCCCATGATGGTCAGGCTGTTTATTCAGTTGCTTTTCTTACAGCACCTGAACGACCAAATCATATTAATCTAATTACAGCGGTATGAAGTCTCATATATGTGTTTAAACTTCGCCAATGTTCACATGTTCTTTTAAGCTTGTGATTTTCTTTTGCATCTGATTTTGAAATTTCTTTCTGGCAAGTTTTGGTCAGCCAAACTATTGATTCAGCAGCTTGAAACTCCTACTGCCAAATAATAAATGAGGGCCCCTGTACCACATTATTAATCCCTCTACCAAAGATCCAAGTCCTAGTTCTTGTTTCAGTTGAAAGGTCTCATAGCAGTGTTATATTACATTTTCAAAGAAAAATAAACCTTGAATGGTGGTACTAAGCTGGCTACAATCATTATGAAGTATGAATGTTGGGTTATGCTCTTAAATATCCCATAATAAAAAAGCATTTTATCTGTTTAATTTAGTTATCTTGAACATCGGTTTTACCTTTTGTTGATGGTGCAGGGTCCTCTGAATCGAGAAGTTAAAATTTGGGCTTCTACTAATGAAGATGGCTGGTTGTTGCCAAGTGATTCTGAGACTTGGAAGTGTACTCAAACTTTGGAACTCATTAGTTCTCTGGAACCAAGAGTCGAAGAGGCATTTTTCAACCAGGTTGCAGTGCTGCCTCAAGCTAGCCTGATTTTGCTTGCGAATGCTAAAAAGAACGCTATTTATGCTGTGCATGTTGAGTATGGCCCAGATCCTGCCTCTACTCGCTTAGACTATATCGCAGATTTCACAGTTGCAATGCCTATACTAAGCCTCACTGGAACACACGAAAGCCAACCAGATGGCGAACAAGTTGTTCAAGTCTACTGTGTTCAAACTATGGCCATTCAGCAATATGGTCTTGAGTTGTCACTCTGTTCACCTCCTACAGCTGATAGTACTGGGTTTGGAAGAGATCCTGCTATTTCCCGTGTTTATGAGGCACCTCTGGAAATGACAGGAACAGAGTCATCTACAGGAACTAGTTTCACAGACTCTTACTCTGTCAATGCTTTGAGTAAACCAACTGTTGACCAGTCTGCAGGTAATGCAGTTGCATTTTCTAATTTAATTCTTTCAGTTTAATCAGAGTAATTATATCTTGTGATTTATCTGCAGAGCTTGATCTGAAACCATCAGCTCCACCGCTTGCATACTCAGAAGGTGATGGTTCCATGCCTCTTCCATCTGCACCTCTTGCACCAAAGATGGAGGTTCCTGGATCAGGACCAGCACCTGGAACTCGTGATGATCAGACATCTTTTGACTATACAACAAACAGAAATATGGAGCGTGATGCCTTGAAAAGACAAGATACACCCATGCCCATGAGAAAGGATATCTTAGTAAAAGATGAGCCAAGAGATGGTCACAGTGATGTTCCAATGCTTCCAAATCCCCGTTTGATGTTTCAGGTTGGAGGAAATGCTACACACTTGGTTACTCCATCTGAAATTATATCGGGCACTCTCTCGTCTGCTGAAAACAATGATGTTTCCAAATCTGATGGAGGAAGAAGTCAAGATGTTTCAAGCAGAAACTCTCGGGCTGCAGAAGTGGAACAAAAACATATTGATGAGAGTAAACCAGATCAAAATTTGGGACTTGAAGCTGTCAAGGAAACTCAGATTGTTTGTGAAAATATGGAGAAAACTCAGAGTTCCTTGGAGCAAACTGTTGAAATGATCAGTGAGCGCTCAGTTACAACTGATAAGTACAGTTTGGAAGAGCCACAGTC
>DXKC01000024.1:0-24503 GCA_031170775.1 Cymbopogon citratus
TCCCGACCATCACTACCGCCTCCAGACTCCACACCTGCATAACACAAGCCAAGAGACACCATTTCGACACAATATACTATGTGCCAGGGATTAGCAGAACCACCCATCAACCGACCAACCATAAGTGTTGGACCTTGTTGACAATCACTCATCATACACAAATACGTTACACAATGGCTATGGAAAAAGCCATGTGTTCGCAGTCTTTGGTTCAAATGAATTAAATGTCTTTGGCAAGCAATCTAGATTGGACCAAATTTAATAAAATTTACTTACCTCACCAAAAAAAACTAATGTAACTTACTCTCCACAATTTAACCATACCTTTTAAGTAATTAATGACAAAGGGGGAGAGATAAGTCACAAAGAGAAGAGATATGCTAATGGAAAGGGGTAAATTAATTAAAATTTTGAGAAGCACACAAGTAGGGGGAGCAAGCTCATAAACATTTTGTTGCATTTGGTTGTGCATTAACATATGACTTGCTCTTGCACATATATTTAAATTCCTATACATGCTTGTGTGGTGCAATGCTAGTCTAAAACTTGAATGGTGAAATGAACTACTAGCATGCATAGATGGTAACTAGACTTTGTGCTTTCAAGTGGTTTAAGTACTCTCTTTGCCTATAATGATGATCTCACGGGGTACTTGAGTTTTTTTGAATGTCTAGTTACTCATGGTGCTAAGGATAGTGTAAATGGCAAATCTGATTGGTATCACACTTCAAAGGTCTAACTCTTACACCTTAGCATCATTTTGGTAGAATTACTCTCCCACAACTTTCAAAACCAAGCTTGTGTACAAAGCTTTTAATCCAAACTCTATGCACACATGTAGGGGGAGCTAATCCTACCAAAACCGAGCTTGTGATGGTTGTCCAAATCTTTCTTACAAGTGGTCTTCTTATTTGGACAAACTTGGCAAGTTAAAAATCTTTTATCATAAAATCTCTTTGTGAAAGGGTTGTCATCAAATACCAAAAAGGGGGAGATTAAAAGTCCCTAGTTTGGTTTTGGATAATTGATGAAACTATAGGACTTACCTTTGATCTTAATGGGTGATGTAGATAAGATGGTCCTAGCCAAGTGAGGACCATGTGATGATCATGGTGGATGGATGGTGATGATCCAAAGAGATGATCAAGTGCTCAAGACTTGGTGGTTGATGGAATTGGAAAGGCAAAATGGGCTCAAGGCAAAGGTATAAAGCTATAGGACCATTTTGTTTTGCACTCAAGACACCATAGAGGGTGTGAGTGGTTTAGGTCGGTAGCCGCACTATTAAGAGGGGAAATCTTCGGTTGCGGTTGCTAAGTGCCACTAGGATGCTCATTCATGATGATGCATTAGGTCCAAGTGTGCTAACTCAAAAATTATTTAAAAATAATTATAAAAATACTAATACACAAGCACATTGGAGATGTACGCTTGGTGTGGTTGGCACATTTGCAAAGGTAGCGAAGGTTGCGTCGACTTGGGCTTGAGAATTACTGAATTCTAAGTGTCGACGCTGAACCAGGGAGCGTCAAACACTGGTCCAGCATTTGACACGTGTTGCTGCAGAGCTCGTGCTATGTGTGAATTGTGCGGACGCTCTCTTTGTTTTGGAGCGTCCGACACTGGGTGTTGGATACGTCTGGCAGAGCCATGCCGAAGGCGAGGTGCTCTGACTGTCAGGCCGGACACGTACGGTGGTCTAGCGCCGGAGAGTCCGTCAGTTCTCTATCTCATGAAGTGTTTGTGGGTCTCAGTGGTGACATGGCTCAGTCTCCATGAACATGGCGGACGCCGGCGTCGGACGCGTCCGGCGCGGCTCTGGACACTACACAGAGAGGGTGTAAACCGATTGGACCGGCGGACGTGTCTGGTGGTCTGGCGTCGAACGCCAGTCAGACGCTCCAACGGTCACTGACACCGTTCATGCTTGAAGGTGAACATAGTGGATGCATCTGACGCTTGGTGTCTGGCACGTCCGATGGTTCTGTTTGTTGACTGGCTCGGCCCGAGGGTCGGCTCGCGCGTGTTGCACGTGCCGGACAAGTCCGGCGCATGGGGGTTGGATGCGTCCGATGCCCCTGCAATGGCTAGTTTTTGAGGGTAATGGCATGTTTGCTCAAGGGGGTCTATAAATACTTGGTGGCCGACTCTTGGCCAGCTTGCTTGGCACTTTGACATACTTGACATCCTTGTGAGAAAAAGCAAAGCCCTCCTACTCATCTCTCTTGCTTGATTGCTAATCTTGAGAGAGATTGAGTGATCCAAGTGCATTTTCATGCGTGTTTGCATCTAGTGGCACTTGCGGATCGTTCAGCCGGTGGATTTCTGGTTACTCTTGGAGAGTACCTCTCCTAGCCGGCTTGGAGGTTGTTGGAGGCGTTGGGAAGAGTTGGTGATTGTTCTTGCCCACCTCAGGTTGATTTGTGAGGGGTTCTTGTGCTTCCCCGATGGAGCATCGAATTGCAACTTTAGTGGATTGCTCATATCATTGAGTACCTCACTTGAGAGTGGTGTCTTGCCGTTCTCTTGTAGGGGATTACCTTGTGGGGCAAGTGGCTTGAGGGTCACACCGAGGAACCAGGTGGTGGTCGACACAACCGGTGATGTAGCTTGTCAGTGCGCAAGTGAATATCAGATGAAAAAAATCATTGTGTCATCTTTGTCTCCTGGTGATTGATTGTTCTTGATTGATTATATATCATCTTGGTGATTGGCTACATCGACATCTACTCTTTATCGGTGGTATAACAATTCTATCCACTTTGCACTTACGTTTCTTGTGTAGCTTGTTTAGTGGTAGTCTTAGCTAGTTCACTAGTGTAGAAGTAGTGACATATCCATGTGTGAACTAGAGATCATACTCTACTAGACTTGTGGATAGGAGGCTTACAACACCTTATAGGCTAAGCAAAACTCGCTTTACGCCATTTGTTATACTAATCAAAGTTGCTTAGTGGTTTTATAGAAAATTTTTATAGGCTATTCACCCCCTCTAGCCATCCTAGACCTTACAAGTGGTATTGAAGCCGAGTCATTATTTAAATCAAGGCTTAACATCCTTCGGTGTGAAAGATGGCTCAAATTGTGTTCAATCATGTTGGGGGCAAACCACCTTTCTTTGATGGCATTAGTTCTTTTGATTATTGGAAGAGAAAGATGAGCATGCACCTTGGTTCTATACATGAGAGAGTGTTGGATGTCACCGAGAATGATTTTGCTGTCATTGATTCCGCTCACCTCACCGATGAAGATAGAGCAAATAGGACTTGCAATAGAATGGCTCTCAATACCATTTACAATGCTATTGATATAAAGATATTTGAGGGCATCAAGGACTTGGACACCGCTCATGAGGTGTCGACAAGATTGAGTGAAATATATGAGGGCACAAAAGTTGTGAAGAATGCCAAGCTATATAGGCTCAAGAGTGAGTTTGAGAACTTTAAGAAAAAAGATAATGAAACCATTTTAGAGATGTTTCATCACTTGCAAGTGATTGTTTGTGATCTCAAGACCTTGGGGCACAAGACACAAGACCTAGATTTTTGCCACAAGTTTTTGTTGAGCCTACCCAAGAAATTCAAAATGTTAATCATGATTCTATAAAGAGATAGGCTTGATACAATGAAGCCAAATGACTTGCTTAGAGAGGTCTTGACATATGAGAAGTATGATCAAGATGTTGTTGAGAAGAACGAGGAAGAAAAGAAGAAACCAACCGTTGCATTCAAAGCCACCTCCTCCAAGGGCAAAGGCAAAGTCCAAGAAGAAGATAAAGATGAAGAAGTGGACTTTGAGATTGATGATGAGGCTCTTGCTCTTGTTGTAAGAAAGATGGGAAAATGTTCATTAAGAGAATAGGCTTTAACAATAAGAGAGATGACAACTCCAAGAGCAATGAAGGTCCAAGAAAATGCTTCAATTATGATAGCATCAAACATCTACAAGCAGAGTGTCCTTATGATAAGAAGAAGAAGAATTACAACAAGAAGGAGAAGTATGAGAAGAAGAATAGAGAGGCCAAGATGACATTCAAAAAGGGCAAAGATGGTGCCTATGTGGTCACTTGAGATAGTGATGATGAAGAGGAAGAAGAAGAATCATCCAACAAGGCATTGGCTTCCATTGCAATCAAGAAGAAGCCTTCACTATTTACTTCATCTCACTCATGCTTCATGGCAAAAGATACTAAGGTATATGATGAGAGCGATGATGATAGTGAAATGGAGTATGCTGATGATGATGATGATGAGCTAACTAAGGAGCAACTCTATTACTTGGTGCAATAAGCTAAAGATATTGCTATCTCCAAGAACAAAGAGTGTAAGAAGCTTTCGACGAAGGTAGCAATACTTGTGAAAGCCTTTAGTGAGCTCAAGGCCACTCATGAGTGTCTAGTGGAAGACCATAAGGACATTGGCAAGGCTCATTCCAAGCTTTAAAAAGCTCACTCCTTGCTACTTGAGAAGCAATCCAAGGAAGTGGTTGTTGTGTCATGTGATGTAGGTATCTCTTGTGATATCCTTGATGAATCCTCTCACCACCCTATTACTATTGTGTAAAATGCTAATCCTTTTTGTAGCTCTTCATCCACCACAACCGACTCTACCTCTACTACTAGTGATGCTTCACTAATAGTTGAGAATGAGACACTCAAGAAGAAAGTGGATGAGCTCACTCACGTTTTAGGCAAAGCCTATGGTGGTGAGGCCCACTTGCTAAAATGCTTGGGTAGCCAAAGTTTTTCTCTCAACAAAGAGGGATTGGGCTATACCCCCAAGAAAGGCAAGTCGGCCTTTGCAACTCCAAAGCCTAGCTTTGTGAAGAGCATTGGTCGGTATTGCAATATAGATGCAGGCAAGTTGGGTAGCTAGAGCATAATTGCAATAAAATGAACAAAAGCAAGAAACTTGTTAATGATTTACCTTTTGATTCTTGCTATGTTCTTTCAAAGGGTCTCAATGGTGTGAAGGCTAAGTTTGTTGGTACACCTATTGTGGGCCCAAAGAAGACGGCTATTTGGGAACTAAAGAGCTTAGTCACTAACCTACAAGGACCCAAGCAAAAGTGGGTACCTAAATAATATTGATTTGTTTGTAGGTGAATTACAAGGCTGGATAGAGGCATTGGATAATTGATAGTGGGTGCACTCAACATATGACTGGTACATCAAGAATGTTTGATTCAATCAATGATAATGATAGTGGTGTTGATTCAATCACATTTGGCAATAACAAGAAAGGCAAGGTTATTGGGCTTGGAAAGATTGCAATATCAAATGACATGAGAATATCAAATGTGTTGCTAGTTGAGAGATTGGATTTCAATCTTCTTTCGATGGCACAAATTTGTTATCTTGGATTCAAATGCATCTTTGGTCCTAATGATATGAAAGTTGTTAGTGTGGATGGTTCTAACTTGATATTCAAAGGCTTTAGATATGAGAACCTCTACCTAAAGGACTCAATGCTAGATAAACATCTTTGTCAACTTGTTTGATCTCAAAATCTAGCATGGGTTGGCTATGGCATAGAAGACTTGGACATGTTGACATAAGGAAATTGAAGAAACTTTTGACGTATGATCTAGTCAATGGCTTGAAATATGTAGAGTTTGATCTCAAAATCTAGCATGGGTTCTTCTTCTTCTTCGGCCTTTTTGGCCAACTTACTACTCTTATTCCTTCTACGTCGGTTATAGCAAGGTTTGATTGGAGGTTCCTTGTCCTTCACCTGCATGTTAGCTTTATAAACATTGAATGGACATTTTACCTTCCATCCTAGGAATTGGAGATGGATCTGGCCGGACCCACATAGATGACGGCATTAACCGTGTTGAGGAATGGCCTTCCTAGGATGACCGCAACATCATTGTTGGATCCCATGCCCAATATGATGAAGTCGGCAGGGATGTAGTCATCTTGAACCTTGACCAGTATGTCCCTCGCCAGTCCCTTAGGGAATCAGATCGTTTGATCTGCCATTTGTAAACAAACAAATGTGGGGTGTAGAGGCCCCCTAGCAAATTATCATAAGTTACCTTGGCCATAATGTTGACTCCGAATCCAAGGTCATAGAAGACATTATGGAAGATCTATGGTCCAATCTCGTAGGTGATGGTTGGCTGTCCTGGATCATCCTTCTTGGTGATGAAGGGCGAATCGAGAAGATAGCTCTAGTTGGATTGTACCGAAGGCTTACCAAACCTCATAGTTACTAACTTAACACCCTCAATTGGGTCCTCAGGTTTCCCTGGGATCTTACCTTGCTTGAAGGACAGGACAGTTGCTGCTAATTGAGCTAATTGTGTTTCTAACATTTTATTAAAGCTAAATTGATTCTTCATAGCAGAGTTAAAGCTATCTACCTTTTTACTTAAGTTTTCAAGAATCTTATCATTCACCATCATTTTCTTGTTAATGCTATCATTGATTTTAGATTGGCCTAAGACAAGATCTCTAAGATAAGGTTGGTTACCAAAAGAATTTTTGAAATTCTGATTGTAACCGTTACCTTGGTTTCCTTCATAGAAGGGGCATGAGTTCCATCCTTGTTGTTGTTGGGGCTAGTACCCATTGTTGTTGTTGATGATGAAGCTCACTTCCTCCTTTGTTTCGGGACAATTGTTACCCGAATGATCATCTCCTCTGCATACTTCGCACCATAGATGAGCTTCAATGGCTCGTGTGGTGGCGTAAGGTTGAATGGCCTCTTGTTCCTTCTTAGAACATTCTTCCATCTTCTTCATTAAGAGGTCCATTTTTGCGGAGAGCATGTCCACTTCATTGAGGGCATGGACACCTCTCTTCTTAGGGTGGAGGCGTTCCTCATTCCCCTTGATTTGTAACCATCTTTTCAATGAGGTCCTTGGCATCCTTGACATTGTGTTGCAAGAATGCTCCTCCAGCGGCAGCATTAAGGTGACTACAGGCCAAACCGTTTAGGCCATGATAGAAACCTTGGATAAGGAGCCATTCTTCTATCCCATGATGAGGACAAGCACGAATGTACTCCTGCAGACGTTCCCATGCTTCGGGAATCATCTCATCCACTTGCTATTGGAAGCTGGAAATCTTCCCATGAAGGGCGCTGGTTTTGCTCATCGGGAAGAACTTCTTGAGGAATGCATTGGCGCACTCCTCCCAGGTGGTGACTTCATCCTTGTTGGCATAGAACCATTGCTTCCCCTTTCCTAATAGCGAGAATGGGAAAAGACAAAGACGGATGGAGTTTGTGGTGACATTCTTGATGGTAAAGGTACCACACACCTCCAAGAAGTGTTGGAGATGGGCATTGGCATCCTTGTGTGGCTTCCCACAGAAGGGATTCGCTTGCACCATATTGATAAGCATAGGTTTCAACTCAAAAGTCGCATCCCCAAGTTAAGCTGTGGACCCATGGCGACATTGTTGGCCAATGGCACAGAGTAATCAGAGATTGTCTTCTGGGCCATAGCTTCTTTGATAACTGGTGCTGATACTCCTTCCTCGAATGGATTCAGGTTCGAGATGAACCTTTGAGGTGGAACTTGACGACGTCTAGTTCTCCTCAACAATTGCTCAGGATCTTCAACAAAGTTTGATGGCAATTGGAAACCGCTCATACACCGTCAAGCTTCACAATAATGAAAGATAAGACAAGTGACGGGTAAGCCCCTAACACTACTCAATAACTAGACTAATAGTAGACTCCAGATTCACTTTTATTAAAATTCCTAGACAGATGCTTCCCCAGCAACGGTGTTAGAAATGCTTGTTGGCAAATTGTAGCATCACCGCCTAATATCCGCAATGGTGCCAGAGATGCCTGAGGGGTACTTCTATTAACTATTAGATAATTCCACAAGCGCACAGAATATACCACTATAGCACTTCACCCAAGAGTATTCTAAGGTATCGTAATTTATATTTTTCCAAGGAAAAGTGGCTAGGAATGTTTTAACAAAAGGGGAAATAGATCTGTGTCTACTATGATCTAGTACAAACTAGTGAGTAGGGGGTAAGTAAAAGATAGAAAGGGTAAGGTGATTACAAGATTAAACTAAAGGTAATTGGTAGTGTTAGCTAGGTGGGAGGACAACGAGCGAGTAAAGGATTCCTATGTATCTAACTTGACTTCTATAAACTTAACTTAATAGATAATTGACTTAACTATATTGGTGCCTTACTACTATGTGTGAGGGATAGCCAAGACAGTAAGATGCTTAAGAGGTTATCACCTCACCCCTTACCGAAGCAGCTAAGCTTACGGGTCACCTTACCTTTTAAGAACTAGCCTGAACGTGAGGAGAACCTAATGCCGCCCATGATCTGTCACCTACTAGGGAGTGCGCTCCTACTTTCTGTAACACCCGGTTTTAAGGACAAAACCAGATAGGATAGTATCAATAAATAATACTTAATATATAACATACATAGCATAAAAGATAAATAACCTTGGGTACAATAAGCGGATAAACAACTTTGATCTCCGGGTGTATACTTCACTCCACTGGATCCAACTGACTGGATGATCACAAGCCTATCTTCTCCAACTATCAATCTGATAACCATCCTGAGGTGTGGGGAAAATAGCAAGAGTGAGTCCATGTTGAACTCCACAAGTATAGCAATAAGGTACCCACAAACTCATGATCAATGTAATATAAATAATGTAGAGTATAAAATGGTAAACAATGAGCATGTTAACAATCAAAAGTCATCATCTTAAATATAAGGATTCCAAGGCTGCTCATGTCCTTGAGCAAGGCTAGTATACCAGTTTAATAAACTCTGCGTAAAGGTGTACACTTTCACTGTGAGCCGTGATTTACCCTTTTGCCCGAGGCCCGTCAACCTCTTAGCCTACTACCAAGAAAATCTGGCAGGGTTCACTATGAAGTTTTTTAAAGATTTATCTAACAAGTTAGTAGCCGCTAAGGTTTCTATGGCAAGTGTGCATAGGTGCTCCCTCAAGAGGCACATGTAGTCGCGGTACAGTACACACCAAGTAGGAAACCGCTATACACCACGAGGCACACCCCACTTGTGCCTTTTGATAACCACTAACAAGCTGGAAAAGGTCCTCATACTTAACTAAACTCAGAGCCACATAGCCCTCACAGCAGTACTGTAAATCCCGGAGGTTCGCTTATCGATAAATCCTCAAGTTGCTAAAAAGTCATTTTTATCGTTTGTTGCTTAAACATTAATCAAGTCACAAGATCATAGTTATAGAAATAAAATCCAAGCTATACTTGCCTTCCAAATGTTTGCCATCCAACTTTCCAAACTCCTTCGGATCAGTAGCTCCACTTCTAAACGTCAGCAGATAACCGGTACAAGCATCATAGATATACCTAAATAATACACCAATCATTACAAGGCATAAACATTTTGAAAATGCATGGCTTAAAGCTACGATCGTATTAGTGCAAAAACAACTAAACAAAGCTATTATGTAGAAGGCATGGAAGCTCAAAGGTAGAAGATGGAAGTATGATAAATGTATAGAATATTCGTGATGGATACGAGCTAACTTGGAAGATTTATAGAGCACAAGAAGTTATAGATGATTACTGTTGATGACCATGGATTTGTGTAAAGGACACAAGGAACACAATGTTACCAACTGGTGCGCTGAGGTGGATGCTAGATCAAAGGAGGACACGATTATGGCGATTTGTGCACCGGTTGAGCATATCCAGTGGCGGATAGCAATTTATAGTGGCCGCTGTGACTATGAAAAGGAAGGGACACACTAAATTGTGACATGAAACTTGGTGCAATTGGTGTGCAGCCATCAAACATATTGTCACACTAAAGGGCTCAGCAATCTGGAGAATAATTCAGCAGGGAACGCAGCAAAATTCCAATGCATGTGCATGTCGACGGTGGCAGTTATGATGACAGGGACCATGGTCATAGCAGAACCAAATGGTGATCTATTTTGTGGGGTTGTTATTTACTGCATGGAGTATGTTGTGGCAAAAGTACATGATGTTTTGATCACTGGTTAGCTGGGAAATGCGATTGCAAAAGCAGGGCAGCTGCTGTTTGGACAGCAGGGGTAGCAGTTACTACAGGCTCGATATCTCGGCCATTGGTGATCGAATAGATAAAACTGTGGAATCATGTGCAGGGTTATTAGGAATATGTGGATTTAAGGGTTTGGTAATTTAGGCATCGGATTAGCGGGGAACGTCAAAACAATTTAGTGCTGCGCAGCTGCTAGGACAGCACGACAGTGAGCATGAACGTTGACTAAAACATGGCTTCCGCTAGTCCTATAGGTGACAAATTTTGTAGAACCATGTGCAAGCATGTTATACACATGTGGGTAAAAGGGAATGACCATTGAAGTTATAAAACAACAGGAACACATATGCCAACCGGCATCAGCACTGCATCAAGACAGCAGAGGCAGTGAGCCCAAGAACGATTATATCTCTTTCATCTTGGATCATGTTGCCAAACTATTTTACAGGAACATGTGCAACTTAGAGAAATATATTTTGACCAAAGGGTTTGATGAGTGGAGGTCCAGATCAATGGGAACATGAATGCTAACCAGCAGCAGCGGTGCTGTCTGCTAGGGATAGGGACATGATTGTGAGGGAACTTTGCCGGAATTTGACCATGCGTAAATTATAGTGTGTGTTCTACAGTGAGTAACATGTAAACAAGATGGGGATCATAATTGGGGTCCTTACATTGGTGTTTTGGATGGACAAAGGTGATTTGACTGCAGCCAATGGTGATAACATAGTGGTGCTGCAACCAGCGCGATCAATCTGACTGCGTCCATTCCACCTTGGAGATGATCTGCACCAAATGAGCGGAATCAAAGGGATGAATGAGAGGGGCATGAGCAGCAATACCAGAGAGGGGAGAGGGAGGGTCGACTTCACCATGGGCTGTACAGAAGAGGTAGCAGGCCGCAGCATTCTCCATCTACCTGCTCAGGCTCTAAGACTATAAGTGCAGCGGCGAAATGGAATTGCTGCAAACAGAGGGATCCATTTTGATAAAGGAGAGGAGAGGAGGCGCATCTGCTCTGCAGAGGGGGAGGTAAAGATGCATGGCTGTTTTCATATGAGCCTTTCACTCATGCAATTAGAGAGTTGTAAAGGAGAATAAAGAGGGCTAGTAAAGGGAATCAGGGGTGCATTATGGGCTGCTATTATTTCACATGAGGGAAAAGGAGGCGCCATAGGGAGGAGAGGAAGAGACACACGGCTGCCATTGCATGCATTTGATGGAGTCAAGGGTATTAATAGAGGAATTATCTTTGCATGAGGAAGGAAGGGAAGAGTAGGAAGCCACCATTTTTCTTCAGGCATCAAAGCTGTAATGTGAGATTTATGGAGAGATTAAAAAGGGCCATTGCTGGTATAGCTTTTGCAAGGGGGAAGAGGATTGTGCAGCAGCAGGAAATGGAGAGAGAGCAACTAGGTGGTAGAGAGTAAGTTTTGTCAATCCATTTGTGTGTGAGAGAGAAGGAAATGGTAGCTATTTTTAGATGAGAGAGAGAGATGAGAAGAGGAGGAGATAAGATGGAATAATAAGCATTGAGGGCTATTACTTTGTGCATGGGAGAAATACAGCTATGCATTGAGGGCTATTACATAAGGAAGAAACAATGCGCCATTGTTGGCTGCTACTCATCTTAATTTGTGCAATTCAATAGCCAAATTGATAGGGAGTTAGGGTGCTGATTCCATGCATGAACAGAGAGGTGGTGGAACATGTTTTCATGGGAGGAGAGAGTGCTCGGCCAAGGAGTGGCAGAAGGAGAGAATGGCGTTGGGCTGTGCCTTGATCCAAAGCAACAGTAAGAGAGGACTAAGTCCATTAGCGAAAATAGAAAGTGGGGCAGCTATTCATGATGGTGAGTGAGAGAGAGTCAGCATGGGCTTATTCCCAATTGAGATGAATTTGGGCTACTAGAACAAAGAAAATAAAATAATAGAGAATTCATATTATATATAGATTCATTTGTATTCAATGGATGACAGAGGAGAAAAATTCTCTCGAAGAACTATGGACACCAATTTGACAGAGCTTGAGAAAGAAAAGAAAGGAGAAAGAGAAAAGGGTCATGCAAGATTTTTATAGCATGTTGGCAGAAGACTTGACTGGAGTTTTAGAGATTAATTTGGTGTTTGGCAAGAAGAGGTTGGGATCAAATCCTAGGCATATTTTAAAAATATTTAAATTCATTTTTCAAACATAAACCCTATGCAAAGGCATGAATGCAACAAACATACCAAATTAAATTTCAAAAGTTTGATAAAATCATATTTTGCACTCTTTTCAATTACCAACTACATAATTAAATCTTCGATAATTTTAGAAAATTCATAAAATCATTTATTTCCTTTAGTGTTTTCTACTCACAACCCAAAATAGAAATTTTAGGGTGTCACAATTTCCGTGCAAGCCAGCGGTAATCAAAGATAAGATTAAGTATGAGCACCACGCTCACACTTGCTCTTATGACTCTAGCTAACTGCAGATAGCTAAAGCCCCTATGCAAGATAGGACGATGATGCACAACAAGGAGTTGTTTACAGGAAGCCAATCTAACGAAGGCAACTAAATTACTAAGACAAGTGTACAACAAGGCTATAAAAGACTTGCACTAAGTAAATACTAAGTAAAGTAAAGCAAAAATGATATATTGATAAAAGGAAAGTCTTACAAAAGAGAAAAGATTAAAGAGCTATACCAGATTCTCTAGAAGACAGCTTCGGAGACTGTGAGCTTCGCTTGATTTGACTCTAACTCCCACTCTAGACTAACTACTACTCTTGAGCTTGATGCTTGAGATGAATAGACTTGGAAACTTGGAATGCTTGAGATGAAGGGTGCAGGCAGCCTTTTATAGAGGGAGGTGGAGTAGGGGCTACTCCACCGCCACGTCAGCGATCCACTTGATGCTGCTTTTCCTTCCTTGGATCAAACCGACCTCCAAACCACCATAGGATGGACGGCAGTGGCAATTTCCACATGTGGGAATCGTTCCAAAGTCGGTTTGCCACTGACTTTGGGTAGCCTCACCATAGGGGTCGGCCAACCCCCTGGGTCCTCCTGGGGGTGTCCCCATCTGTCATGTGAAGTGCTCCACCAGTTGATAAACTTTTGTCATGTTGCATGCTTCATTGTGGGCCTATGAATCCATGTTAAATGATCTTTCACCATTGAGTGAAAGCACAACTTGATCTGAGGGTGGAAATAGACTCCCGGGACCTTGACATGGATCATGCTTGAAGCTCAGGCCAAGGAGCCTCCAAGTGGGGATCGGCAACCCCCTTGGTGGGACCTCCTAAGCCCTGTTTTGCTGTTTTCTACAAGCACAAGCTAAGAGTACAAGTGCAACTAATTATTGGTAAACTACGTTCATGTTATGTTATTCTTCCTTGAAACAGAGGCTGGTTGATGGTGTTTTGAGTGTGGATTTCTATGGTATATCCATCATCAATTGTCTTGTGGCATACATAACACGCTTGGCTGAACAGTCACCATCTCCACGCTCGTCATAACCTTTGTCAAAGGTGTTTCCCTTAGGCTGGATCCATATGGCGGCATCAAGGTCATCCTTAAGAAAAGTTCTGGCGACACCTTGAGCAAGCGCTTCTGGAACCCGCTGCATGAGATCCTTCATCACCTCAAAGGCAGTCCTGTTGGTAGCTTCCCAAGGAATTACTCCTCTTGACTAAAAGCTACCACCAACCCATTGTTGGCACTTTTTAGTGCAATCACCAAAAGACAGGTAAGAAACCCATCCCTGGCAATGGCGCCAGAAATGCTTGTTGACATTTCTTAGCGCAATCACCAAAGATAGGTAAGAAACCCATCCCCGACAATGGCGTCAGAAATGCTTGTTGACAGATCTTAGCATCGCTACTAGAATTAGATCTCTAGTAATGGTGTAAATATTTCCATGGTGATAGATCACAATCTTTTAGAGATAATATCCACAAGCGCACGGATCTATCATTATAGCATTTCACCCGGAAGTATTTCAGGGTATCGTTAAAAGAAGGCAGGGTACAATGTGTTTAGCATATAAGTAGTTGACTTCATATCATCGAAATACGGCCCAAAGCTATGCAGGGGTAAGATAATATGATTTGTAGGTAGTGGACGCACATAGAGCAACCTCAAGGATAAAAGTAAAATAAAGAATAAAAGAATAATCCTAAGTAGAGCAGGTTACAACTTATACATTTGCAAAGAATAGTTAGTGTCATATGATAAACAGTTGAAGCTACTAGTCAAGGTCAAGAACGATAGGGAGAATCTCGATAGCTGATCTGTCAGCCGATGGGGATCTTTACAACTCTTACACAACATACAGATGTGGGGGATTACAAAGGACAGATAGGACTAGTTCACTCCATGCCGCCTACCCCTCAACCATGGTATGCCATCATATCCAAAGGCTCCATCATATCCGGACACCATACCCGCATACTAAGGAACTACCCCCTAGGACTCCCACCTTTTGGATGGACGAGCTAAGACATAGCCAAACCCAAAGGAACAACGAACCATCATTCTATTCCTATCATAGTCTCTAAGTTCGTAAATCATATAAACAATGAAGAACAAGTATGAGCAAGATGAACTATTCTCATGTGAACTATGATCTAGTTCATATTCATCAAATATACTATGCTCAAGACAATACTCTAGTTCATATGCAAGAATGTATAAATAAGTAAAGGGCATAAGTAAGGAAGGACTCTTCATAGTATATTACCAAGAGAGTAGCACTTTTTCCTATGAGACAAGCCCTCTAAGTAGCTTACTGTTGATGGTAGATAAGTATCAATTTAAACCATCAACATAATATGATAAAGGACTTAAATATGAATATCATCTAGATATAGTGGTTACACTAATAGAATTCTATGAGTTTTGGTGAATGTCTATTTCTGTAGGGGGTTATTAGAAAAGAATCAAAGGATGTCCATATGTCAGATTTACATAGAGAGAAACATCGCTACTGCCACAAAAGAATAATCTAGAAGACTTGGGAAGGCAGACCCCTGAGGGAGGGCCCACCTGGCAGCAGAGCCAGGGCGGCCGCCTTACCCCTAGGTCGGCCGCCCTACCCCCTCAACCAATCAGGTTGAGTCTCATGGATCGTGACTCCTATCACCTTTGAGATGCAATAAAAGTCGTTCATTAAGGTCAGTTTGATCTGAGGGCTACAGTTCATCCTAGGAGGCTATATAAACAGAGCCCCTGGCCCCTAGAGAGAGGCCAATTTATTAAAAAGTTCAGCTGTCATCTAGAGAGAAGCCTTAGAGCCATCATCTCAATTAGAGCTCCATAGTTTGGAGCATAGCTACATATTAGAAGTAGAAGAGTTGGGTGTCTACATAGGTTTCGGATCTGTTAAGAGATTTCTTGGTAATCTCTTCTACTCGTGTATTCATTCTTATATTATTCACATTGTTCATCATATATTATGAGTATGACTTTAGTCTATTCTAATATATTGGATATGACTTTGCTCTATTTGATTATGTTCTCAATTATATTGTTCTTAGTTTGTATTGATTATATGCTTGGCATAGTTAGATTAGAATTATATTCAAGTTTAGGATCATATAGTATTTGCCCATTGAATTCGTGGGTGAATGGCCAATATTATGTAGACGTGGTGTCTATACAGTATTGTCCTACGATTGCACCCTACATTCCAGAGCATGAGGTAGTTCGCGGGAGTGACAATCCTGTTGAGTCATTTGTAACACCTCGGTGTTAAGCATGCATCATTTGCACATCATTAAGCATGATCATGTCATTTGCATAAATTAATTAATTCTCTACTTGCTCTCCTTTAAAGGTGTGACATAGAATAAGAACTTGCTTAATATCATGTTTGTGTGTGCTAATGACCCCTAGGAATATTTGAATCATAATTAGGGTGCAATTTGATGATAGGTTTGTGTTAAGCACTTTGGCTAAAAATGCTTGATTGAAATTTTGACCAAAAATCATTTATAGAGTCCATTGCTTTGACCATTTCAAAAGTGCTTCAAGATGATTTTGTATGGCTGAGTGCCTTTAACAAAAAGTCTTCTAAATTTTGTAAAAAATAAACTTTGTTAAATGATCTTTTCATAAAAATTTGTGGAACATGCTTAAAAACTGCAAAACAATTTAAAAAACTCACTTTTTAGGGTATTTTTGGATTTGGGTCAATTTGAAATGCAATTTCAAAATCTAGGCCGAACTGAGTTTTGGTGTCTATAGATGAAATGTTCCACTCTTAAAACTAAGCACTTTTTATTTTTGGACCATCTTAAAATTCTGCATGGTTTGTGAGATAAAAATTTATTTCCAAAAATCCAAAATCCTCATTATTCTATTATTGGGCCGCGGGACCCACCTGTCATCCTCTCCCCTCTTCCTCCTCCGCGCTCGCACGCACCACGCGCTAGCTCGCCGGTGCCATGGCAGCCATGCAGCGTGCCGTTTGGACGCGTGCGCCTGCCTCGGCCACCACACCCGCCTACTTGGAGCTCGCACCACGCCCGACTTCCTCCCCCTCTCCATTTCCTCGCCTCGCTCCTCCTTCCTCGCTCTCTGAGGATGGCGGGCCGTCCTTGACGCCGAGCGTCGACATCGCCATTCCCAGCCGCCACCGCGCACTTTGTTGCTCCAGCTCACCCACAGCTCCACCTTGCCCTCCTCCACCTCGTGCTCCTCCGACTTTCCACCATCGCCCAAGGTAGAAGCCCAATCGGGCGTTTTTCCTCCCGCCGCCATGGCCGTCGGCGCGGTCGAGCTCTGCCTCACCACCACCGTGCATGTTCCCGCACTGCTTTTCCTCTCTGGCCGTGCGTTCCGAGGTCGTTAGGACCTGTAGTCGCCATAGGAAAGCCCACTCGGCCATTAGGTGCTCCGGTTCGCCAGAACGGTCGTCCGTCGTTGCGCGCTCCCGCCGTGCCGGCATGTGTGCACGTGCCAAGCTCGCCGTGCTCGTGTTTTTGCTCTATTTGTTGGGGTCGGAGCTTCATCTCAATTGTGCATGGCTAGCGCGCAGGTCTCTCCGCTCCGCCGAGGCCAAATTTGGCCGCTGCACCGCTCGCCATCACCGCCGTCCGCCATGACCGCCGGCGAGCTCGCGCCGGAGGTCCTCTGGCCTCGTAGCTTGCATGCATGCACTTGCACACTCCTAGGAAGCGTGGTGAGGGTGCTCGCGCCGCCGAGGAGCCGCCGCAGGCAAAGTTCCGGCTGGTCGGCCAGCCTCCCCGCGCCTGTGTCGCTGACACGCGAGGCCCGCTGACCTGTGGGTCCCATCTGTCAGTAGTAGCTGCTGTGGATCTGGGTGCACAGCACCAGGTGCACCCAGCATTTTAGGGTCAGTTCTGGAACGCGCTGCGTGCACAGCACCGGGTGCGCGTAGCATTTTCGGTTCGATTTTTAAAGAAAATGAATTTTCAGATTTTGATTTAAATCGTTAGAAATTCATAACTTGCTCATTTTAAGTCCAAATCAAGTGATTCAAGTTTTGTTAGGTTTCTTATGAGATTTTGCATCTGTTAAAAATATCAAGTTACATTTTTGTGATACTTTTATGTATGATTTTATTTAAGTTATATTTATCCCATTAAATGCTTGTAATCTTATTTAAATCATAACTAATTGTAGGATGCTCAGAAAAATGTGATTCTTATTTTGTTAATCTTCTAATGAGATTCTAGTGACATGCATGCAGTTTATTCACTATGTTATTTTCAGTTTTTATGCAATGTGATTTATATGCATGTTTTGCTTTGGAAAAGATTAATTCATGGTAAATAGTAAATATTGGTAAAATGCTTTGGTAAATTTTGATGACTGCTCTTGTGCTAAGAAGTTCTGTATAAAATTAAGAAATCCACTGTTTAACACTTTTCATAATACAAAGTATTTTTAGGCCCTTTAATTATGCTGCTTGTCATTTTTGTATAAAATGAAGTACTCATTGTTTAGGCTGAAATTTTTATGGTAGCTCTGATTATGCATGCTTTGTCTACTGTAATTTTTATAGAATTTTCTCAGCTATAGAACTACATGTTGCTGTTATAACCTATATAAATAATTAGATTAAAAATGTTATGGAGAATGAATCCTATTATCACATATTGACTTTCTGGTTCATTATGGGGTGCTCACCATAACAGTGTGTTTGTTGTTTCATGTTGTTAGGTTCTGTGTAGTGCAGCAAGTATTTATGCTAGGTTGGATGCTTATTGATACTAGTTATATTTTATGCTAGTTATATTTCATGCTTATATTATGCTCTAATTATGTTATGCAAAGGCTTGCTAGTTGGTGATGATAATTAGGATGTTTTATGGTTAGTTGTTTAATGAAGTTCTTTCTACCGAAAAAGAGATACGCACTTCTCTACAACTAAAAATAGTAAAACACAATCGTCCCCCGGCAACATTCGCCTCGCCCCGCGCGATGGTCCACCCAGCAAAACAATCAATCGGCAATCAATCCACCCGGCATGCAGGAGAAAATAGGAAATCCAGAGAGAATTAAGTTTCCCTCCTTCGGGTGCTCAATCTCCTCCAATCCCCGTCGCAACTCTCCTCGTCCAATCCCGATCTCCACACAACTCCACCACAACAGCCACCACCGCTCGCTTCTCCACCAACGGCGATTAGGCGCTTCCGACTGTGTCTGCATCAGCAACCGCCACCGCCGCTGCCGCCCGCTTCTTCCCCAACAGCGACTAGGTCTTCTCTGCCAATGCCTCCGGTTGCGTCCACATCTGGGACGGCGCAGTGGAGGATCTCATCTACACCGTCCCATCACTCGGCGGTGCACATCAGGAGCAGCGCCCTGTCATCGTCTGATCCGGGGCGCCATGAACTCGCCGTAGCTGGTTGGACGCCCCACTGCAGGCAGCAGACTTCCCCTTGAAGTTAGCCCTCACGCCCTGTCTGACGTTCGCTTCGCGCGTCGCCATCGCCATCGCCGGCCAATGAAGTTATCTCATGTCAGGTAAGGCCAAATCTCAGTCCATCTTTGCCATCATACAAAATCGATTGTTCTGTTGGTTGCCCCTGCAAATTATGAAGGTTATTTGCGGGTCTAATCCAATTCAGCAGTTTGCCAGGAAGGTTGATTCAGTTGTAATCTTAACATCTTGATAGCAGGATGAATAGAGTTATCTTTGTCTTACCTTAGATCTTGAAATATAGTATCTGCGAACATTAGTGAAGTAGATTTAAACTTCCTTTCAAAAAAATGTTTTGCTTTCTTGTACTGAAATCTTTGCCTTGGATTTTTTTGGAAAAACATGACGACTTTATTGTTGTAAGCATTTGTCAGCGTGTGGAAGACGCCCACTTCACGGTTATTCTATAATTGAATACCTGAAATAGTTTCCATGCCACAATAAATTGATAAACTAGATACCTAAAATAGTTTGTAAAACTGATCTGTACCTGAAAGGTAGATACTATTTCTACAAACTATAAGCTAGCCTTCATGCACCTGTACATATTTTTCAGGATATAATTGACCTCTGAAAGTACAAAATTTTTAGTTGCAATTTGATTTATGGTATTGTCTCTGAATTCAGGTACCGCCTTTAGAATTTAGTTGCAATTAGCTTCTGTGCAATATTCAAATTAGTTGAATTTATATGCAATGAGATTATATGCAGTCTTGAGCTTGCAAAACAATTAACATTTGATTTGGCTGAGCTTATGTGCAGTCTGAGCATACAAGGCAGTAGTGGAGGACCTCGCCTCCTGCCACAATAAGTTCCTCAATGTTTTGTCAACTTTTCATCAGGTACTAAAGCGGCTTCGTTTTGAAGGCAAGGAGTTCGATTCTCTGCCCCTAACCTTTTCATGAGGTACTAAAGTGACTTCGTTTGAAGACAAGGTGATTCTCTGACCTAACCCTCCTAAACATAAGAAACAGTGGGAGTTTTTACTGAAGACAAAGAAAGGTTCTCAATATGATCCATTCTCATGCACTATGGCTACATGTTTTAATTTTGTTAATTAATTGGGTATTCATGGAATCGAGTTGACATCTCAATACAGCCTCATTGTCTTTCAATCATCTACTATGATAAACACTCATTTATAATTTTACCTACTTTCCTTCAATCTAATTGGAATCAGAAATGACGTTTTCAGATCAAATATGTAAAAGTAATTGCATGTTAAATACATACAAGGATTAAAGCGTAGACCAAAGTGTAGATATAGTATTAGACCTATTCTTCTTTGTACTATTCTCAAACTGATCACAACATGTACATATGAGTGCACAGGTACATGCATACATTATTATTTCTAATTTAGCAAGACAATATTGTGAATTACCCTAAAAACAGTATATTGTGATCTTATTTTGTGTGCTAAAAATAAAATCAATTAATTATTTTGGCACTTGTTCTCAAACAACATAGACAAAGCCACATGAGGATGAAGATTTTAGTTTGATTTAACACTCACCTCAAGTTGTTAGACGATAAATAGTGCCACACTAAAAATCTTACTGCTTCGCTCTCCTATCTTCATTTAATTTAAATTGTTCCCATACATGCATTTGTGTTGGTTGCCCCTGCAAATTGTGAAGGTTATTTGCTGATCGAATCCAATTCAACAATGAGCCAGGAAGGTGTAGTTTCAGGTGTGATGTTGACAATTTGATAGAAAGATGAATAAAGTTACCTTTGTCTTAGCTAGATCTTGAAAAATAGTATCTTCAAACATTAGTGAAGTATGCTTTCTTAGACTGGAATCTTTGCCTTGGACTTGGTTTAGAAAAAAAAACATGACAACAATATTCACTTGTATTAGCTCATGACAAGAGCGATAGCTGTATATTCCTTGCTGCTGGTTTTTTGCTTCCTTCTATAACTGTAGGGAGGAATTATATATATTGTGTTGCTTTGCATATTGTTCCATCCAGTAGGGAGGAATTATATATATTGTGTTGCTTTGCATATTGTTCCATCCACGCTTCAGCAATTAGGGGTTTCTGAAATTCATCTATGAACAGCAAAAGAATTAAGCTAGACCAACATAGTATCCACATTTATTTTACTTCTGCCAAGTCTAAAGCAAGAATAGCAGATAAATGGACTGAAAAAGTTTGCCTTGGAATCTGAGAACTGTGTGGCATTCAGTCTCCATCCTACATATTTTTCGAATCTCTGAATATGTCGGCCTTCTCAATTTCATTTCTGGTTTGATAGTAGAATGGATGATTCATTTAATAGCCAGCTAATTGCAATACCTCCTTAATCTGATGGATGTTTTTTTTGCTGTTTTTTCTTCAGATAGTGAACCATGCTAAAATAGGCTGCTGGTCTGTCAAGGTCTGGTGCTGATTAGATTCTTAATTGTACATTGTATTTGTTATATATATGTTTTAGTATATGGAAGAATGAATAGTCTGCCATGTTTACACGTTTATATTTTTATTTTCTATGTGCTTTGAAAGAACTATAGTCTCCATATACTCTATTTGAGCCATTCATACACAAATGATTACGACGTGTAATGAAAAAATGAGCACGGCCATAGGCAGTTCCACTACGATTTCTTTCGCAGGTCGATGCGCGTACATGGCTCCATATGGCTCCATCATGTTCTGCTTAAAAAACATGGCTCCATCATATAGTGCTAGGCACGCACACGATTTGTATTAGCAATGTTTTAATTTGCATGTGATTAGAATTGTAGTATATTTTTTAGGTAACAATATAATGCATTCTAATACATAATTATGTTTTTCCCGTTGCAACGTACGGGCATTTACCTAGTAATCGATAAAAGTCATAAAGCATTCTATCATCAACATCCACATTCACGTTTATTATATATTTGTATCCCATTTGTATTCATGTTATTCATCAGTATGCATCATACAGGATCGTCGAAGGAAGAGTAGAATCCTCCTACCGAAGACCTGGAGCTGAACCCTCCCGATGAACTTTCAGAGCACGGCACTGAAGACCTCCCCGAGTGTCCAAACCACGTGGGCAGTGACTTTGAAAGAGGCAAGCCCCGGAGCATCCCACCAATGCTTTACTAATTTTTAACTCATTTATTGCTTTATGTTATACTGCATTACGTTACAGGAGTTGGGTGAAACCGTTGATACATTATACCTTGTTTACCCTGCTTTTATCCTGCCACATATATCCTATCGCGTTCGAATCAGTCCTGCTTAGTTGGCTTAGAACTATAGAACTCAGGTGGTTTAATATCGCCTGTGAGACATAGGTGGTTTATTATTTTCTTGGTCTGATGGTTCGTGTTCGGGTCAACTGTGTTGCTAAATCGATAGGGGCCCACGCGTTGGTGTGGTGTTTCTTATGTACACTCATGAGTGTAGCCCCTCATATCATGTTGAATTATATCCTGCACTTAAGCGGGAGGATAAGTTGTTCCGCCCCTGAAGCCTGTAGCTAGTCGGGCCGGGAGTGGATTCGCCGCACATTGTCGAAGGCGTGGCGGGTGTACGACACGAGTAGCGCAACATTAAGACCTGTGACCAAAAAGGCAGTCGTGGCTCTCGGGCAATGTGGCCCTATCTATCTCGAGATTCACTCGAATAGTGTTTTCAATGACCAATACCTCGTCTGTACAACGAGTGAGGTTTGTGTTGGGAATACCCCTTCAGCTGAGTTGGAATTCAATTCGAGTCGCCATCATTCCTAGTTAGTGAACACTTGGCATGGGTAGTTACATCACTATAAACCCCCTAAATGTGATGGAGTTGATAGTATGATTTATTTCGGCAAACTTAAAAAGTTGGTTTTAAATCACTTATTGTTTCATCTCTTATATGAATGTTGTAGTGATAGCTTATCCTTTAGTAAATAGGCTAATGACTTAATATTGATGTTCACTAATAGTAGAAAGTAAGAAATGCTGCTTTTAGCAAAATGGTCAACTAGCCCACTATAAAGCCTTCATTATCCTTGGAGTCATTTTATTTTAGTTTTTGTCGGATAAGTCTAGCTGAGTACATTCTCGTACTCAGGGCTTTGTTCCCATGTTGTTTTTGCGGAAGGTCAGGTGCTTCACAATTATTGTGTTTACTGCTTTTACCCCGTCGGGGAAGATAACTTGACGGACGGGCACTGTCACTTCTCGTATCGTCTCCTTTGCTTTTGTATTCATCTGCTTATCATGTTTTGAACCTAGAAACTAATCGGGTGATGGAGACCTCTGAAGTCACTTTCGATGAGATTATGCCTTGCACAACCCCTGTCTTTGAGCGTGTAGGTGATGATGAGTATGGGGAGTCCATCTTTGTGGAGGAGGAGCAGGAAGATGCCGATTGGAGTGATCCTGAGTCGACTCCACCGGCTGCCCCTATCAACCCTACGACGTCGACTTCCGCTCACGGCCCCGACCCTTTTTCTTCCACGACTTGGGGTCGTTCGAGCAGCTTCCTCAGCCTACACCGGCTATACCTTGGGAAGCACTAGCTGCCGTCGAGGAGGAGGCGACTTCATCCAGGAAAGCGCCGTGATACGTCCAGCACAATCACTCTTCTCAGATGATGATTGGAGGCATTGACCAGCGAGTCACGCGGTCATAAGCGTATGAGTTCTCTCACTTTGCTCATTTCGCTTTTGTTACCTCTTTTGAACTCTGAGCTTTTTGACATGCTCTTTCTGATTCCCAATTGGGCGTTTGCTTCCCATTTTAGATGTGGAAGGTTCTTGTATATTAGTTTTGTTTTGCTTTCTTTTGCATTTGTATCATATTGCATTGCATCTCATCATGTATGATAGATCATTTTTAGAGCTTCATTTATATAACTATTAGAATAAGATTATGCTCTTTTTGGTATGGCTTATGTGTACATGATGATGCTAGTCGCTTAGGCTCTTTTTGATCACCTGATACATGTTATGAGCTAAGCTGATTTTGAAACTGTGAACATGCTTAATGATGATGAAACTTGAAAAATTTCACCCTGAGTATGGCAACTAGTATGTGTAGGATGTGCTGAATTCATATATATGTTTTCCTAGTATGCTCCGTTGCTATGTCTCATATTTCTTGAGTCATACACTTGCTTTGGATGAATAGTAATCCACTTGTGATAAAATTTAAAATCCAAGCTAAGTGTGAAAAATTTGAGATGGATCTTTACTGTCCCACGTCAAGGTATTGAGACAGCTTTCTATTGCACTTGGGATGAACTTGAACCTTGTAGTGAAGTCTAGAATCATTGTCTTAAGCTCTTTGGCTTGGCATAGTTCATCATTTTGGTGTGACAGTATCGATGCCTTTTGTATACACATGTCTTACTAATACTTGTGTACCGCTACAACTCCGATAACTTAAAACTTGAAAAAAACACAAGTGTTGGTCTTTTCTCTGACATGATGTATGAATGTTGCATGGGGTAGTTCATCTTGTATACTTGAGTTAGCACTAGTATGATTTCCTGCTTGCATATGCTAGTGGCTACATTTGGTGGTGAACCCCTTTTCTAAAAATACTTAAAACTTGCTCAA
>DXKC01000026.1:0-25585 GCA_031170775.1 Cymbopogon citratus
TCAATCAACTTTGATTTTGATCACAAGAGAACGAAAAAGGTACCACTCTCGTAGGTAGCACACCATTGCTACGCGCCTACGCCTACGACTTGCGTGCGTTGCATCCGAGCTCTCTCAGTTCTCCCCGCGCATAGGTGGGCTCCGGCCCGGCCCGGCCCGGACGGAAACCAGCTCAGCAACGGCTCGCCCTCCCACCAAACAAACCGAACCACCACGCCCGCTGGCCGCCGCTTGCTTTCCCTTCCCTCCTCTCAACGCCGAGACCAACCGCCGCCACCGGAATGCCGGGGTGACCAAGCCCACCGGACAAGATAGAGGAACCGCCGCCGCCGCCGCCGCCGCGACCCACAGGCCACCTGGTTTAGGAGGAGGAGGGATCCATTCAGCTAGCCATGTCGAGCGACGTGCCCATGAGCCCCGAGCTCGAGCAGGTGGACGGCGAGATCCAGGACATCTTCCGCGCGCTCCAGTGAGTCAGATCCCTCCCCCTTCCCTCCTCTTCTTCCACCAATGCGCTTCTCGCTGCCCTCTCGGTCTCGGATTCGGTCGCGCGGCTGGACTGGACTGGACTGTACTGAAGAGATGCTTCTCCCCCGCCTTCGCGGCGCCCGGCGCCCGGATTTTCGCCGAGTCCCGCTCCAGTCGCAGCCAGTTCCATTACATACAGCTGCTTCCTACGTTCTGCTCAGCTGCACGCCAAGATTCTTCCGTCTCACGCTGCTTGCTCCAGGAATGGGTTCCAGAAGATGGACAAGATCAAGGACTCCAGCAGGCAGTCCAAGCAGCTAGAGGATCTCACCGCCAAGATGAGAGAGTGCAAGCGGTACGTCTGCCTCGACTCAGCCCCGTGTTTCTTAAGCTAGCTAATGCGCACCTGGCCCAGATTTAGCTTTGCCCACCTATACTATACGTGGCATTGCTATTCAGAGACTTCAGATCCTCTTTTTCGACCCAACAAGAAAGTGCCTTGAGACTCTTTATTAGTTAGCTAAAATAAAACACGCTGCTATCTCTTGCAGCTTGATCAAAGAGTTTGACCGTATACTCAAGGATGAGGAGAAAAAGAACACTCCTGATGTCAACAAGCAGCTCAATGACAAGAAGCAGTTCATGGTTGGTACTTGTTTTCCTTCACATTTGGCTTTTGTTGGTTGTCATTTTCGAACATGGGTATAATTCTGTTTTTTTGCTACTACAGATCAAAGAACTCAACTCCTATGTAACCTTGAGGAAAACGTAAGTATAAGCCTTTTTTTTTCTATTTATAGTGCCCTCAGAGTTGAAGCATCCTACATTGAATCCCTTATTTGTAAATTTATGCTGGCAGCGCCAGCGTTGTTTACTCTGTTGCGATACACTTCATGCTAAGATGATGTTGTATCCGCTGCATCTTTTTTGGTGTTTCAGGTACCAGAGCAGTCTTGGTAATAAGAGGATCGAACTATTTGATACTGGTAACGACCAAGTGGCTGATGAAACTCCAGTTCAAATGGCATCAGGTGGTCGTCAGCAGCTTTTAATATTTCTAACAATATCCTCTTCAAACACCGTAGGTGTTAATTTCCTCACTAATGTACCTGATGGTTTTACAGAAATGTCAAATCAAGAACTCATTAGCGCTGGAAGGAAACAAATGGACCAAACTGACCAAGCTATTGAGCGCTCAAAAATGGTGCGCAACTAACATATTCTTTTTTTAAACAACAAGAAGAATTCCACTGTTGCTTAGACAGCACAATACCCATATACTCGGGCAGCCTCCATAGAAGAGAAGAAAAGAACAATAAACCTCTTCAGCTCTTCCATAATGGATTTTAAAGGAACCATTTTCTTGTAGGTTGTAGCACAAACTGTTGAAGTTGGAGCTCAGACTGCTGCAACTCTGTCACAGCAAGTAAGTTTTGTTGAATGGTGATATAACCTGTTTGCTTACAACCAATTTTTTTCATCAAGTTTTGCTAAGCTCTACTGGGGCATACTGATCACAAAACTTCCATAATTGGTTTGATATCACTAGTATAGTGATGCTTCTCTTTTCTTTTTGGTCACAATCCTTCTTTCCCCTCATTGGCATTCATCTGAAAATAGATTTGTATGCTTTATTTACCTGTAAAATGGTTCACTGCTCTGTCCCACTGATTGTCAGTCACTCAGTCTTGAATATATTTGAGAATAGACAAAACCCAGAGGGCTTCAATTAGACCCGCACTAATTGTCACACTCACACACTACTATTTGACATAATGCTAATCTAAGTTTGGTTGTCTATTTACTTGAGACACTGCTTTAGTATTCTAAAGAAGATAGTTTACAATCTATGCACTACACAACTCGATTGAAGGACTAAAAAATCCTGCTACATTTTCCATTTTATGTATGTTCACAAATACTTCTTTAGACCAAAGAACAAAGTACCTTGAGATTCCATTTTTCTTAGGAATAAATATCAATCAATCTCGACACTTTCCAGAGAAAATGTAGCTTCTCCTCTTATATTATTATCCATGTTTTAAATCGCGCGCTAAATAATTTCGCGGCGGAGCTTTCTGGGCGCCATGCGCCGCTATAGCGCCCCTATGGTGCCGCTATAGCGGCAGCTATTTGATGCAGCGCCATATAGCTTGCCATGCTATAGCGCCGCTATAGTGCGCTATTTTATTACACTCGGGAAAAAAATAGCAAAACAGGTCAGAATTTATGTAAGTTCATAAGTTGATAAATGATAACTTGATAAGTCATGATAATAATAAGTTCATAACTCATCCACAATCCACAGGAAAACCAAAATAGCAAAATCACATGGACACAGTACTTGACAATTGACATAGTTTCTAAAAGACATATCAGTAGCGCCGATAGCGTGAAAATGAGCAATAGCTTCGCGGCATGTCCGTTCTCCTGCTATAGCGTGAAAATAGCACGCTATTTAAATCGTGGATTTATTATGCTTCAGGAACTGGATATTCGACACTTTCCAGAGCAAATGTAGCTTCTCCTTTTATATTATTATGCTTCAGGAACTGGATATGTTTGTAAAGGCAGAGCAGATGTTCTATGTGATGTGCAATAAACAGTTAATATTTAAAATCTGATTTCTTGATCTGTTACATGTACAAGTTGCATTTTACCTGTATAAGTTGTTTTCCCAGGTCAACATGACAATGTCCATATGCTCACATGTTTTTTTTAATATCCTTCCATTATTTCTTCAGACAGAACAAATGAAGAGAATAGGCAATGAGCTAGATTCTGTCCACTTTTCATTGAAGAAGGCTAGTCAAATGGTGAAAGAGATTGGCCGTCAGGTTCTCCCTCGCTCTCTAGAACTCAAATGGCTTGTTTATTTGTTACTCCTATGTAGCTGAAGTTGAGAGATTTTCATTTCAGGTTGCTACTGATAAATGCATTATGGCGTTCCTGTTCCTGATTGTCTGTGGTGTTATTGCAATAATAGTTGTTAAGGTATGTCGCTGACTGTGTGAAGGTAGCATTATATTTCTTTTATGCCTAAATAGGATTATCTGTGCTTGGTGTGTAGTTTAGGAACATAATCTCCACATATACGAGTAGAACTAGTACCAGTAGCCAACACCTTTGTGGTCGAGTCAGTTGTGGCCCCTATCTAACATCCCCATAGATTCATCTGTTGGAAATTAAATATCAAAGACAATTGGAGAACACTTTGTCAGATTGTTAGTTTTCCAAAAAAAAGGCCTTAAACTTTAGGAATTAAAGTGCGCGGCTTTACCTTACTTCTTTAGGGACTAGTGCTAACATCTTCAGCAAACATAGTGATGACTGAGAATGATGATGCACGTCAGGCCTTGGGTGCACTCAAGCATACTGATTTTGTGTTTGTTTTGAAACCCTATCTATTATTTTTCTCCCACATAAGCCATTATCAGCTTAGTTCCTAATGAGGATCTGACCATCTGCTGGTTTCCTACACTGTACAATCAATAACCAATTACCTTTCTTTCTCACAGATTGTCAACCCACATAACAAGAACATCAGAGATATTCCAGGGCTGGCACCTCCTGCCATGAACAGGAAGCTGCTGTCCATCGATGCTTTCAGAGGGCTTTGAGTGTTGTGAATGGCTGCCCCCCTGCAGCACAGTGCAGCGCATCAGAGATCTCTTATGAGCCACGATACAAGATTTCATGATTCTTTTGTGCTTGTATATTATCTCATGTTGTTTACGTTCGCCATTCTTTCCATATTGCATTGGTGAGTAGTAGCTTCAAGTTTCTAGTGGCACTATTTGTTGTTTATTGCTTGCGAGCACTGGCTTTCTCTTGGTTGTCTGTGTATACGCGGTAGTGATGTAAATGTGAGAATTGATATTCTTCATGGTTCATTCATGTGACTTGTGACCCTGGTTTGTGAGCTTGTGGTGAAGTCAACATTTGGCTTGGCATTCGTCTTCTCTGCTTGTGCCCGTGCTGTTTTTTTAGGGGAAATATGGATTTCCATTACTTAGACAGAGTTGAATCGACAGCCATCACAGATTGAATATGTCCCCATCCGATCACTGGCACTACCAAGACTAGCCATTTCATGGGCTACCCTATTACAAGAGCAAGGACGCTGGTGGACACTCCAAGAATGAAGTTCCAAGGCTCCTCAACGAGATTAAACATATCACTGAGAGCATAATCCTCCGAATAGATAGCTTGCACCACCGCGATCGTGTCTGTTTCGTGCTTCACACTGGCACCACTGTTTTTCCTGTGCTTCTCTGTACTAGGCGTTACGCCGCGTACAGAAAAGAGGATACAGAAACTTTGGAAATATCAAAGGATACAGAAACTGGTAGGTTGCATCGTGGGTTCCGATGGCATCGTCAATTCATCATGGCAAGGAACCAGCCACACAGGCAGGACCAACGGGATCAATTAGGCGCCAGTTACAAAAGGCGCCCGACAACAGCAAACTCTCTTGCATACCCCCGGGCGTTACGTTCTCTGCAGCTATAGGTCAAGTATTTTCGTGGTCATAAATAGAACACTCCTAAACTCAACACCCTACATTTCGATCTGCCGGTTCACAGAACCGCCTACAGAGGAGGCATTGAAGGGAGCTCGTCGTCCTCGATCATCAATAGATCAGCAAAGAAGGGATCCTCAAGACAATCTCCAGCGGACTCGTAGGACGCCAGGCGTTTCTTGAAAGAGCGAAGCTCCCGCTCAATGTTGTTGCCAGGAGCCTACCAAGAGTGTTCAGAGGGATTAGAATTTAGAAACTCAGACGCTGGTAGATTCCTTGGTTCACAGGTAATGTCAGTAGGGATTGAAAAAGCGGAGGGGAATGATGAACCAACTCACAAGTGGTTTCAGCTTCTGTAGCACCATATCCACAAGGTAGATTAACCAGACCACGTTTGTCTTCGGGAAGCTGCAATGCAAGTACAGATTCAGGACCAAATCTGGCGCCATGTAACTTTTTCAAGGGAACTTCAACGTCGCATGTGCAACAAAAGAGGATCCTGGTTACAGTTTACCTGCGCTCCCAGTGTTCCTGGGTGATTTGTTTCATTCTTCGATATGTTTCTGCCTGCAGACGACGAGATGCAATGTGTTAGGTAAAGCACATAATAATGTTTTAACATACTACTCTCAGGCAATATTGCTCTCAGGCAGATCCGAAGAAAACCTGTTTGTCTCCCTTTTTCCCTTGAAATAGTGCAGGGTCCGCAGACAGGTCAAGGAAATGAATGGCAGTCCCTAGAACAAAATATCAAGGAATATAAGAGGCCAATTTTTTTTACAGCATTACATGTCCTATTCTTTAAAGGTTTAAATGATCTACAATCACTTTTGTGTTAGGAGTAAGAAGTTTCAAAATGTTGTTGCTGATTGCGTGGCATCAACTGTTTGAGGTGTAAAGCTAAATAATATTTCATCCAGCTAGCTCATGGCCAGCTATCGTATTATTCAACTGCTCCTCAACTCTGTTCATATATTCAATTTTTCAAGCTGACAAAAACTGCAGTACGGTAAGGAACAAAAATAACAAGTATTCTTTTATTAAGCATACATTGTCTTGTTCTTATCTACGGTATGAAGCATTATCTAATCTCCTTTCACCATAAAGGCCTTAGAAGTCGACATACTTGCAAGAAGTTGATCTGTGGCTGGATGGCTAGGCTAGGCAGTGGCTGAGCTTAAGCAAAATCTTAAGGGGGCCACTATATGGTCTAGGACAATTTAAGAAGCTAACCTCTGACCCCTGTGGCTATAGCACTATCAGTGTGCATCCAACCCACCAAAGTTCAAATCCTAAATTCTGAGTCAAACAGTAAATTTCTTGTGTGTAGAGGACCAACAACACCAGCACGTGTGTGCTGAGTGTCTATCTAGTACTTTATAAAAATCAATAAATTTGGACAAGATAGAAGATTGTCACATCGAACTTTAAGGGATTCCTCTAATCCATCAAGTGTTTGAATTCCCTTCTATCAGTTGCAGCAACTTCTTATTTACACATGGCAGAAAATGGTTGTGCAATTGTCACAAATGAATTAATGATGAAAAACTTCAAGACTAAAGGAATATTGGAAACTGCAGAAATAGTGGTAAATTCAATGCATTGAAGAACTTAGTCTGTTAATAAGTACAGATAATTCTGGGGGGCACCTGTGTTGATCCTAGAAAGAGTGAAGTCAATTATGGAAATATTCAGACCATAAGTTATTGCATGCATTCTCTTCCCTTCAAGAGTGAAGCTCATTGTATGACTTGTGTCATCTTGAGCCAAAAGAATGTTACCCCTGCCATGCCACATAGTGGTGTTAACTAATATGAAATATGGCATTAGGTTGTGAAGGATAAAGCCGTTAGGTATGAAATATATTTCCAAGATGTTGTCATATGACACTGTTTTCACTATACAAAGTGATATTGGCTCTGAGATTTTAATTTAAAGACATGAATCAACCGAAGCTGTGTTGAGAGGACAGACCAGTGCAAATCTCGATGTTCAAATTCACAAGCTCTTTCAGCTACTGCTAAGGAAGCGGTAACCTGCATCAATTAGGATGAAATATTGTTGTCCTTTGAACTTGTAGTTGAGGTCACACACATGTATAATATAATGTTTTACAAAATTCATTGTGCAGACCTGAACCAATAAGCTGTGAGCCTCTTTATAGTCAACTATAGCAAAACTTTCAAGATCAGTGCCACCATCAGCTAGCACAAAGACAATGTAGCACTGAAAACAAAGATTACTTATGTAAAAGGTAAATTAACAGGCACGTTCCATTTCCACAACAACATGATATTTTGTTTCCTGAGATGAGAACTTACCTGTTCCTTTGTGAACTCTTTTGGGTGGTCATTTTCAGATCCACGTTCTGTGTCGTATTCTTCCCAAGCACGAATCAAAGAGGGATCATACGGCCCTTGAGAGACCCGAAAGCTGCAAAATATATAGATAAATAGTGTTGTAGACTATGTTTTTAAGGCGTAAAGGCGAGGCATGGTGATGTGCAAAGATAATGAAAGACATACTCTTTTGTTTCAATAAAGCCATTGCATGAATTTGTTTTAGTATCATCATCACCCCTGTCTGTTCTCAGATTATTAAGCGTTAGAGAAAGTAAGACTTCCTCAAGTATTTCTTCCGATCTCTACAAAACAGAACCACGTCATGAGTACCAAAAAAAATATAGACCATATAACACTAATTAATGAAGTGAACCTTCTGGCTTTCTCCATTGACTAACAAGTCTCCGTCAAAAGGTACCACTTTGCACACCGTACTTCCCGCCCTGTAGGCCTCCCCATAGGTCCCTTCACCAAGCTTCTTGATGCTGCCTAGCTCACTATCCATGGACAATATCATTAACTAACGGTAAACCACAAAAGCATCCTGAAAATAAAGGAGTAATATTTATATTGAAAGGTTGAACACCTACCAATAGGCAGAGAATACTTCTGCCAGGGTAACTGGTGCAGACTGACTGCAAACCATGAGGAGCTGCTCAAAAGAAGTTAGAGGACCCAGAGCTTCACCCTTCAATGGTATGCTGTCTTCAACAGGCTCCTCCTTAATTTGCACTTTACCGAATGATGTAATCAGGCTGTCTTTTGCAGTGCTCTTCAAACTGATATCATCGATTTCCATTCCAGTGGTGTATGTCCCTGACCCTCTGTTCGATGTACTGTTGTTACTGAGGACTGATGGTAAGATTGGTGTCTCCATAATGTCAAACAAGGGCTCGGATGATGCACGCCTTGCAAGACTGGAAATTTTCCACCTCTCTAGAATTGCAGGCAGATCATGAATTATGATATTCTCCTCCCTTCCTTTGTACCACGAGGCAAAGTTCTTAGGAGAAGGACTTTCTTCCATGAGATCAAATGCATCAACCTCTTTAAAATACGCCTGCTCCTTGCTAAAATCAGGAGGGCCGCCCTGATGTTTCTTCTGTAAACAACATGGCAAGCTTAACAAGAAACTAATTCAACAACATCAGAAAATATGCGTGTAGAGATAGTAGACCCACCATTCGGTTGCTAGGTTTGGGTGGTCGCTTCGGTGCTCCACAGGGTTTCTGTTGAAGATTTGCACCAGGTTCGACAAAAATACTCTCTCTCCCTCTGTATTCAAAACATTTGTTAGCTAAAAACTTAATTGAGATTCATATAATGCCGAAACTTGCTAACAAGGTGAAAAAGTTTGTTTAACAACCTGCCAGTACATTGTAGCATAGCATATAGCAATGAGAGTTGAGAGGGATTAAATTAGATACCGGTTCCCAGTGCAAAAATGTCAAGGAGTGCTGGTGAACAATGAAATGTGAAAAAGGAGAGAACTATGCTGGAAGGAAGGCTGCAATTCAGGTACTGAAACTATCAGTTTGGTCCCCGGTGTGGAACAGCAGGTGCAATAGAAGATTTCATGTCCCTTGAGTTTGTGTGTGAGTCTCAGTTTGCAATAGAATGTGTAATCAGGTACCGGATTGTTTAACTACTTATGGTGCAGGTATGTATGCCTCTAATCCTAATCTGTTGGACCATCCACCAGACTTTGCAAAGGAATTGGTCTCTAGTGACATCCATGGAGACAATCAGACTGTCTAACGGAACCGTTTGCAGAGTAAAAGTAAAGCTGTGCATCACATGAGCATATCGAGCACTGAAGAGAAGTGGAAGCTAGGCGCACCTGATGGAGAGCGACCGGTTCCAGCTGGTCCGCTTTCCCGGCACGAAGCTCGGCCGTCGCATGCCGCTGAAGCTGGGCCTCCTGCAGGAAGAGGAAAACACGTCACCGAATCACACCAGAGGCAGCCAACCCTAAATCCACAAAACCAGTGCCAAGCCGGCGAACGAACGAAGTGGCAGCGGCCAGGGGCGCTCTTACGTCTCCATGTTCGTCCTGCCAGACGACTCCTCAACCAGGCGACGGCCGTACACGACGCCGACGCGCGGCGGCGGCCGGGCCCGGCCGCTGGCCACGATCTCCGACCACCGGTCGTCTGCACGGGAAGAGAAAGCAAGCGGGTTAGCGAGCGGCGCTATTGATCTCCCCGCGGGGCGGGCGCGGCGGGCGGGCTCGCACCTTCTCGTCGAGTCGCCATGGGGGCTGGCCGGCTGGGGCTTCGGCGGCAGGGCGAGAAGGTGGGCGGAGCGGCGTGGGCGGTGTACTTCGAAATTGAATGGGGGTGGAGTGCGTGTGTGAATTCGAAGTCTGCGGCCGTTGGAATGGCCGATAGCGAAGCGGCGGGGTGCGGCGGTGGCCGGCGGAGTGGACAGCGGAGCGAGGTCTCGTGGGCTCGAGAAGCTTGGGCCGGGCTGACCTCGTGGGCCTGTCAACTCCTTTACGCCTCTCGAAAATCGAAATCACACACAGGCCTCGTTTAGTTCCCAGAATTTTTCCCCAAATTCACTATGAAAAAGAAGATTCTCTATCACATTAAAATGTCGGCACATGTATGGAGTACTAAATATAGATAAAATTAAAAACTAATTGCACAGTTTTATTGTACTTTGCGAGACGAACATTTTGAGCCTAATTAATCAATATTTGGATAATTTTTATCAAATACAAACGAAATGCTACGGTAGCGCTACAGGAAAAAATGCCAAGTTTGGATGTCCAAACTTGGGCATCTAAACAAGGCCACAATGGGTCACTGCTGAACACGGTTTTTTTTTTTCGACAACACTGCTGAACACGTTAGCTTCCACCCGTTGTTCAACAAAAACCTTCCTCCTTGTCAAAAACAAAAACCTTCCTCCAAAAAAATAAAATAATGAAAATACTAACAATTTTGTCGGAGAAAAATTGGAGCATGTAAATATCTACGCCTCATTACAAGCAAGGCCAACGCATTGGCGAGCTCAAAGAATGTGTCCTAAACCATGATGATTGATCCCTTTGAAAAGCTATGATTCGGTACTTAACCCTAACCCTCGGTTACGGGTTACAACTGTACAATAGAAACAAATCTTAGTGAGATTGTGTCACTTTCAGCTGTCTTTGTGCTATCAGGGAAATCTCACTTCTTGCTGAAAAGCCTGAACCTACCACGTAGGTCTTCGCGGGAGAACATACAAATGGAAACTCTACGCAAGCAACGCGAGCATTGCACTATCAGATTTACATTTACAGGCGCGCAGATCTTACAGACGTGGAAAGTTTCTTCTGGTCATTGCCATTTGGGCCTTATAGCTTCCGAGAACAATCTGTACAGTCCCAGCCAAAGAGGCACTGCCGCTGCCAATCTACAAACACAAGCAGTGTCTGACGGCTGACGCACCAGCATTCCGGTCCAGCAGCAATGCTTCACCGATTCCGGCCATGGTGCGTCCTCGAGCTTCCGGTTGCGTGCCTGCGAGAATGTTCATGCCTCGCATGGGAGAGGAGCATGTCGGACTGTGCTAGCCGCCTGCTGAACTCACTGCTGCCGCGACTGTGGTTATCGCCCTGTACAAATGTTCCGCTCATCAGAAGTCCACAATTAAGTGCTGAATGTGTAGCATTTATAGTGAAGGTACTTCACCATTCTTGGATTTATATCCGGTTGGTTTGATCTGGCTAGAAGTTCAATTGTCTCGTCCATCTCCATGATCTTCTGTTGAAGGTTGTCTTTCTCCAACTACAAAAACACATAGAGTTTAGCATGTTCGAAATCAGCTAGCAATATGTTTTGGAGAGAAGTTCTCGAGCACAGAAGTATATATATTTCCTGAACCTGTAACATTTCAGTCTGCGCTTCCAGCATCTGCTCCCGTTGCTCAAGCTGTTCAATGAGCAGTTGGGCCTCTAATAGGTCCGTCTTTCTTTGGTCCATGTCATCAAGCAAGCTTGAAGTTGAAAGAAATAAAATCCCAACATGTTCACTTGACTCAGTAATTTCAACTATAAGCAGAATGATTAGATGAACAATTCAGGATTATTCACCTGTCCCTTTCCAGAATGAGAAGACTAAGTTGTTCTTTCAATGCTTCAAGTTCTGTATCCTGGAGTGGCAAAACAGATGAAAATGAGGAACGCCATCTCATTGTATGATTCAATATAGTAAAACAAAGATTTGTTGGTGGCATACCTTCGCCTTTGATTGTTCAATTTGTTGCTGGGATGCTATCAGCAACTTTTGCAACTCTTCTTGGTCAACCAAATTCTAGACATGTGAACAACAAATCTCACCAAGTGAACAACAGTATAACAATAACACCTAATATTTTACAGCTTGGAGAAACTTCTGCTACTTACAGCATAGTTTGTCATGTCTAGTTTGACACCAAGTAGTTCTCTTATAATATCATGCGTCATGGTATCCACAGCAGCTAGTCTTGATGTTAGCAAACATATCTATGGTCAAAGCAGAAAAAAAAGCATAAACTTTATGGGAAAGTAGCTGAATATCAGACAACAAAACAGTCCAAATTATAGTTAAACATGACAAAATGGAGCATAATCACTTGTATCTTATTTCCCAGAGAAATGATAAGCTGTCAAAATTTCTTCAAGAAAATAATCTTTCCCAGTGCGGCACAAAATTGTAATCATTGCACAAAATTGTAATCATTCACTTCATTAAACCTTTCTTTTTAAGTAAATAGATGGCACCTGATTCATAGTAAAAGGCTAGCTATGGTTTCTACTATGAATAATAGTTCTTGTATTGAATAATAGCCTAAGGAGAAAACAAACTTGGTAGCATGGCATTTGAATTCAGACCAGATGGTGAACCTCATTGCAATCTGAGGACATGTACAGCAGCAACATGACAGTGTGAGACAATATATCATGATTGACCAGTGCTAAATAATTCAATACAGACTACTACAAAAACCAAAGGTCAAAGGAACACATGTTACCTCTTTCTGTTTGCAACTAACCAAACCTTCTAGTTCTTCAATTCGTTGGCGTGCTACCATGATTTCTTGATCCTTCTCAGAGTTCATTTGTTGAATAATGCTAGATATGCACCGGAAAGGGGAGCCGGATCCTCTTGCTCGCCCTGAAGGCTTTTCAGTTTTGGCATGGACAGTCTCAGTAGATTCATGTGGACCAAACTTCTGTCTGGAAACCATGTGCTCCATTTCATGGTACTGCACAACAAGAATTAGTAGCACATAGACAATAACGAATAGACACAAAACAATATAGGTAGTACTCCATACCTTCTCCTGAAACAACAAAGATTGTGCTTCTGAATGCAGGACCAACTCAGCAATATGCTGTTTGTATTGCCCAATCTATACGAATGAATCGCTGGTTTAGATGATTACTTAAGAAAAGAAAGAACTCAAAATCTCAAATAGTTGTGTATAAGTTCGACATGAACCTCATCATCTTTACGCTTTGCTTCCAATTTGAGACTTTCAATCTTCTTTCTGACATCTTGATGTGCAAGAATCTCAGCTTGAAGTCTCCTACATTGAAGATGCCATCAATTGAAACAAGTTCATAAAGACACCTTATAGGTGCCTCATCACAACAAGCAATTCAATTGAACTCTTACTTTTCTAGATGACATTCCCCCTGACATGATTCCTCAGCAGCATCACATTTTGATGCTTTTTCTACAGCAAGCATGTCATCAAAAGCTTGAAATCGGGCTTCAGATTGTTTATGCACTTGAGAGCTCCTTACTTCCTCTTTAAGGTTGCATACCTTCAGCAAAAATAAGAATATGTGACAGATGATACTGTGCAACAAACTAGAGTCTGACTATCCAAGTTCACACACCAATCCTTGCATAGTTATTGAAAAGTTTAAATCTAGTGGAAAATTTGGGGTACTCTTGTGCTACATGCATTATAATCACTATTACAAAATGTTTATAGCAGTCATGTATTTCATTATGACTGCCCGATGAGCAGAGAAAGCACAAAACGAAGAAGACCAATGAAAGAGTGTACCTCGTCCTCAAGAACAGTTACTGTTCCTTCAAGTTCCTCGACAGATCGTTCAAGAATCCTAACCTCCTCCTCTTTTTCCTCAGCATAAATTTTACTAATCTCCGCAGTCTACAGAAGCATGACAAGCGCCCACTTTCAATTAAATTCGGAGTTATGGATGGGAAAAAACTAATTATAAAATACTTACTTGACGAGCTTCAATAGCAGCAGCTTCATTTTCCTCAGCTAAAGCCATTGCCATCTCAAGCTTGTCCCTTAATTTAAATATCTCTGCCTGGAGATTTTCTCTGTCACCACTCATTATTTTAATGCTATTATTTAATTCTTCAATATCTGACATCAATTGCCCCACTTCAGAACGATTTAGCAATAGTATTTGGCTCTCCAATCCCTCTATGACCTTAACTTTTTCTTCCAACAGCACTTCTGTTTCAGTATTCTTCACAGTTTCATCTTCCAACATCACCCTCAGATCTTTGTTCTCCTTCAATAGCGCTGATGATAAACTTTGAGATTGCTCTAACTCTGATCTTAAAATAATGAGTCTGGCACCATTTTCAGCCAATTCTTCCTCAAGTACCTTCTGTTTTTTCAACATGGTTTCCATTGTATAACTTTTCATATCTAGTTCTCTTTGAACATTGCTAAAGGCAGTAGATATTTCATCAGTTTTATCTTTCGCGTTCGAGGTAAACTCTTGCAGTAGTTTAAGATCAAAAGACAATCCTTCTGCAACATTGCTCTTCCTGTCAAATTCTCTTCTGAGTGATGCATAGTCTGTACTATAATCAGATTGAGAAGGTTTGCCGTTACCCCACTGGCATGAATGTGATTCTACCTGTTGGCGAGCAGACCCACAAGCATTTGCACTTAGGTGATGGAACTGCTCTGTAGATCTCCCTTTTTCTACTATAAATGATACCATGTTCGCTATATATGACCTTGAGTCAATTATACATCCTTTCAAGTCTTGTCCAAAAGTAATAATCTCTGAGCAAAGAGAGAAGAGTTCTACCATGGAAACACTTTGAATTTCAAGAAATGACTTCCTTATTAAAGCAGCAAGCTTTGTCGTCTCTGTAACACACTCATTTATCTGTTGATGCAATTTATCATACTTCTGGGATGTACAAGAGCTTGATGCTTCAAGTTCCTTCAACTCACCGATCAGAGAACTTTTCTCAGACAACAACTCCTCCACAGCTTGCTTGCAATTATCTCTCTCAAGTTTTAATTCTTCATTGGCCTTCAACAAAGCTGAAAGCATAAGTTCAGCCTCTTCCATGGTGTCTTGAGCTGCCTCAAAATTTGAGAATAAGGTCAGAACCTTATTTGATCTATCTTCGACAAGGTGCATCACATTGTCAAGCTTTGACTGCAAGGTTTGGCACAATAAAATTCCACATTAACAATCAGATTTTCATAATCCAGAAAGAAAACAACTGGGGTGCATGAAAAAGGTGTTTCTGTACATAAAGAATTTCAATCAAAACAGAATTACTGTTATATAATTTTCTGTTTTCAGTTGGTATGAAAGATAAAGCATTTTATAGATATTTAGAAACATGATTATACAGATCTTTATGTGCAGCGCTGTAAATAATGTAAGCATTCATATGCCATAGGTCAATGTGGCATACTTCCTAGTTCCTTAGCCTGTAGTTGATCTTTAGATAATTGCCTGAAAAATACTGTTCATTTCAATTTTTCTGTGTTGGTTTAGTATGGTAGAGTCTCTGTTTAAGAATTTTTTTTTCAATACCTAAATCATTTAAGGCATTGAAAAAAAATTCTCAAATACACCTCATTGACCATTAACTTTCAATTACTCCATCCATCAGTGTAAGAAGTAATTTGGAAAGTCAAACTTTGTAAATTTTGACTAACAGTCAAAGTAACTCTAAGAAGGTGTTAATTTTTGTAGTAATTGACAATATACTATAAGAGAAAATTTTCAAGGTATAATATTGGTATTAGTGTAATATCCTAGTCTAAGGTTTCCTCCTTGTGTCTCTCATGTACTCTATATATAGTCCAATTATTTGTAACAAAATTGGAGGTCACAACGTCTATTGAAAGACTTTTCTCCACCAAAACATGCCTTGCCATGATGGACAGAGAGAGTACATCTCAGCACAATTAGACTTTTCCATATGAAAACTTGACTTTTATGTTTCTTAGTGATCAATTTAAACATACGGATGCACATTTTTTATAAGCCAAAATAAATACAGGATAATGAATTTCATCGCCAGTTGCAGAAATAAATAATAAAACACAGTATAGAATCTTCTTGTGAAGTGCCATCATAATGATTTTTTAGAAAAATAATAATGTAATAGAAACACAAGTGACCTACAACTTAACAAGTTACAGTAGAGCAGAAATGGCAATGAGAATAGGTAGGAAGTTGGATAATAAACCTGGTAAGTTAAAAAGTGAAATAATGAATTCTGAAAAGCTAAAGTTTGGTATTTCTTGTTTTCACCAATAAGAAAGATCCTATTGGGATATCTTCGATTTCAGCTATAATAGATTATGTTGACTATAGGCAAATAATATCTCACACTACTCACACCAGATGCATGCATCAATACAAGTTATATGGCTGTTGCTTAGCTTGGAGTACCTGGTAATCTGGATTAGCTTGACTAGCTGCTGGTTGATTTTCATCACGAGGCAGTTCCTCAATCATGTCAACTGAACTATCAGGCAACACTAGGTCATCACGAGAATGTCCTTTTGCTCTTTCTGCAAAGACACAATTTTCTGCTTTCAAATTGTTCTTTAGTTCTTGTATTATACAATCCTTTTGGTGCAATAAACCTACTAGCTGTAGTTCTTCCTGAGAGCTTTCTTCATTATCCAACTGCTGAGCTTCAGTTATAGCAAGAGTTGCACCTCTTAAAATATGCAGCTTTTCCTTCACTTCCCTGCCAATTTTCTGTGCAGTCTGTAGTTCAGTTTGAAGTTTGAATATCATCTTTTCTTTCTCAATGCTAACTTTTATAGCCTTCTCCACATGTTCACTTACAGAACTATTACTATGAGGAAATGCGCTAATCATATTATCAATGTTCTGATATGCATCATCCAGTGATCTACATCCAACTGTTAAGAAGCTTGTCAGATCAAAAATTGCAGCCTCCCATTCTTCAGATAAAGAAGCAAGTTCTACATCTTTTGCAACAATAATCTCTGAAAGCTTATTACTTTCTTGAGCCATAATAGACAGCTTCTCTTTGAGCTCTCGATTTGTTCTTTTAAGGTTTTCCAATTCATCCTGTGATAGATGTTTACTTGAGTTCACTATTTCGATCTCTTGGCACAAAGTCTCATCATGCAAATGTATACTCCTCACTGGAGCTTTTTCATGGACATGATAAGTGTCATCCTTCTCTAGAAAATCCAGCTCAGTTAGAATAGTGCTTTTGTCAAGTACATCATGTGAAGACCCCATAGCTAAGTTGAAGCGCTCAGACAATACACCATCATACTCTGACACTGTTGTAGGATCCCTAAAGTCATGTGTTTCTGGATTATGCAAATGAGGAGACTCTGGATCTTCACTGTCAATTTCATAAGGTAATTCAAGTTGGAATGATTCTGAAATATTAGTTGTGATCCCTGCTTGCATGAACTGCTTGTTAACATCATCTGATGACAAATATGAAAAATTCTGCTTGGCTTGATCCTGTTATGAAGTCAAAATAATATATAAATGTAAGCTAGGTTTAGACCAAGGTTTCTGGGTTATACACAGTGAAAGAGTAAAAGTCCAACATTTTGCATTGTGATGGTGCTTGTGGCCACAATGTTCTCCTTTTCCTCACGAGCAACCTGAAAATAGGATGAACGAATATGAGCATCAAGCACTGAGTTATTGAAGGCTGTGCAAACGTCATACGTACTTGATTTGTGCAGGGCTTCTGGTATTGTATCAGTTCACAGCGAAGCTTATTTACTTCACTGCAATCAACATGAATGGTAAATTGACCACTAGATTGTTTAAGGGCCCAGAAATAAGTAGATGTAAGGTGTGTAACAGTTAACATCAGCAGTAGATTGTTATAATCAGGAACTATATATGAATATACATTGAGATATAAGGCAGTTCTAAAAATACTTACCGAGCTAACAGAACATTGTTTTCTAAGCATGCATCCAGTTCCTTCCTGCAATTGTCAAGCTCCTTGATGAGCTCATCACCCTAAAACCAATGCACCCACAATTAGAAAATAAAATCATGTTATATGTTGAAGAAAATTAGGTTAACTTGCAGATTATCCCATTTCCCCTTATGGGTTATAATATGATATTTCTCGGTAAAATTTAGGCTAAGCCCTTGGCTTTCTAACATAGAACTGGGACCACATCAATGCGAATAAGTAATGAACCAAAACTAATGAGAACACACCTGAGCTTCTACATTTTTAGGAGCTGCTGCATATTTCTGCTCAAGGATATGAAGGAACTGCAGATATAAAATTATCAGAAAAGCATGCAAGATTTTTTTTTTTTAAAAAAAAAAAAGCAGAAAGAAGCTTAGGAAGGCTGAACATACATGATTCCGCAAAAGAGATATCTCCGTCAATAACATCTCTCTTTCCCCTTGCTTGTAGAAGTTCTGAAGCCTGTATGTGAGTAAAGTAGAATAAGCTAAACTCACTTTCTTCAAACGCACAAAAGATCCCAAGTCACTATGTAAGTTATCTGTTTGAGACCGAAATCATTAGGAATTCAAAATTTCAATATTGCAGTATTACGTTGTAAGTTCCTCAATCAATCTCTTGTTTTCCAAAGCAAAGTGATTCAATTGAGGATTCTCATTGATTTGTTCTTGCAACAACTGAATCTCCTGGGACAATGCAACATTTTCACCATTCGAGTGTAATCTTTGTTTTTCACCACGAAGTTCGAGCCTCTTCCTCAAGCGCTGTGCATCAGACTCCATCAGGTTGACCTGTCAAGAGATAGTATCAGTATTGAACGCATAACAACTCATTCATATAAGAAGATATTTGTATTGTATGTTGCATATTGAGGATATAAGCATATTGATTATTAACTCTTCTTTAAGAAATTGAGACATCAGTGATAGAAAATGGTATTACCAAACGGTTCAAGTGTTGTATTTCTGCTTCCAGCTTCCCAAGCTTGGTCTCCGCTGATTTCTCTCTCCTGAGGCTCCCAGCCAAGACATGTTCTAGATGGCTAACCTGTTATTGATGTATGAGTAATTGAGTACTTTACGTTGTACTATATCTATATGGTTATTATTATTTAACAAAATGGAAAATCATGCCCCGTGACCTTTTGCTTTAGGATATTCAAATCACAGTCTAGTTGATCATCTACTCCACACGAAGTTTGTTCATTGGCAAAGTCTGAATTAAGCAACAAGCTAGGTGATCCAGGGCAATCTTTTTGCTTCTTCAAGCATGTCAATTGATCCTGTTAGAGTGAAGTCACGCATTATACAAAGAATCACCTCTAATTCAATAAGGGAGTTTTGAAAGGGCAAGAAAGCAACACTTACCTTTAGTTCCTCTATCTGCCTTTGTAAAGCCATAACATCTCCTGAAGCGTCTTCATTTACTTTTGCCTAACATAAGTAAATGGGTCCCCAATTAAGTCAACAGGGAAACATTCCCATATCTTAACAAAATCAATATACTTGAAAAAATACATACATTATTTTGAATCAGCTTTGCACGTTGGGCAAACTTCAAGGTACTCAATGTCTCACTGGAAGAACTGTGGTAGAGGTAATTCATAGATGACTGAGTCAAGCACATTGTTAAGTATCTAGAAAAAAAGTTGAATAGCAGTTAGCGGATATGAAGATATCGAAGATGGATACCAAATAGATGGGCTGACATTGGAAACAATTGTTGTTTTAGAGTTCCCTCCTAGCGAATCCTGCCAAGATATGATAATGAGCCAGAGAAAACAATGGACACATGTGCTTTTAGTTGTATTTTAACCTGAAGGAGAAATGTAAGCCTTGAATCTCTATAAGGAACATGACGGCTTTTCCCATTTGCAACATCCACTAGAGTCATAATAACAAGCCTGAAAGAGGGTATAAATGGATTATGATTTGATGACTTTTTTTTGGTGTTTCTTAAACTACAACTTCTCATGCTAGCAAAATATCAATCTTCATATCCAAGTATGAATATATTTGTTACATTCTAAAAAATTCAAAACAAAAATATTATTCATCAGCATTATTTACATGGTCATGATATAGGGCGAGTTTCATAAAATTGAAAAAAAAACAATTGTGAAACTTAACATAAAAGGGACTAGCATTTCTTATGCCATTATAAATGCTACAAGTGTTACAATATAAGCATGAAGTTAGCTGTGCTACATATAAAATGCTTGCAGGTGGATAGACATTGGACATGCAGAGCATGATCCACACCAAAAAATACATAAAAATACTGCCGGAGAACAAAAGGTTACCCAAGGGTTGACAGCGATCTATTAATGTTCGCAGCTTCTTTCAAGCGTTCTCCTTCAGCACCTGAGCTTTTCTGCCTAGTTTGAACACAGTCAATATTTATGAAGCAATTGAACGTTGTTACTCATCATATAACTCACCTCTCAGAACCGGCAAGATCAACCAAATTCAACCTCCCAAATCGGAGGTGTGTCATCGAATCACTTTCCCAACGGCTCTCAATTACACAAGTAAAAACACTATGTGAGCGGCTGCTTTCGCTGTTCATATTTGTGGCAGCCATTTTCCTGTTTGCAACCCCCTATAAGAATATTTCAGAAATTTCATTGGAGTAAGTTATCACTTAACAATTACAGCACCTTTAGTATTCAGATTCAATCAAAAGGAATGATGGAGAAAACATTCTATCACCTGTAGCAATAGCAACATAACATCTTCAACAGATGACACATAACATTCCATTAGATTTTCAACATATACACCTTTCTTTATATCTTCACGGATCTACAGAGAAAAATGAATCTCAGAATTCGCATTCACTTTGCAAAAGATGAAGGAATTACCACTCATAGTTAGCTCACCTGAAGATTGGTTGATGAGGGTTCAAGTAGATCAGTTATTTGTTCATTGTAGATCTCTAGAAAAGAGCATTTGCAGATATATTTAAGCTTCTCTTCTCTCCGTCGCTCTTCTTCCTTCACATTAATTACATTTTAGTCTATAAATCAACAAATTCAATAAAGTAGACACACAAACATCGTACCTCATTTATCCGCCGAAAAAGATATTCAAAAATGCGTGGTGTCAAGCCAGCATCCTTACTAAGCTCATTGCCCAACTTTGTCAGTTCTCCCATCATTGTGTAAGTTTTCCCACTTCCCGTCTATAAAAGTATAGTTACTGAGTTATATACAGTTCAGGTAATTCTTCAACTGACACAAAATAGGCCAAGTTGTCAGTTTGTCTTACCTGACCATATGCAAATAGGCAGCCATTGTATCCTGACATGCAGTTCTCCACCATTGGCAGACCCACAACTCTGAATAGCTTTTCCTAATTTATGTATAGACAAAAGGTTTGCTTAGCCTAAAGAAAGACTGATACAGAAAGGAACAAAAAGAGCGCTAGCTAGCACACTAGAAACCTGTGATATTGTTTCGCAGGCAACATGGTCAAACGTGAACATTGTTTCCGGATGTCCTGTCCAGCTCAATGTCTTTGAGCTATCCTGCAGCAAGCATCTTTTCTGACCATGAGTAGCATTCTCGGCATCACTAATTGGTCTTATCCGTATCAGAACCTGTAGAAACCACATCAAATGTCCGACACATTCTCCATATTAGCTTTAGAACCCTGAGGGTGTGTGAACACCTATCAAATTTGGACACATGTAAAAGAGATCACAATTGGCATGATCCAGAATCACTGACAAATGGAATGCAAACTCAACGGGCATGCCAAGCCAGCAAAATACATCAGCCTTACATGATGGTTAGACATTATTGATTATTCTTCATTTTATTTTCTACAAAGATGGTGACACCATTATTAGTAGAATTACATGATGCGCATGCGCACGGATAAGCCAAGCATAATACCAGGATTACTTGATCGTCATCACGACCATTATTTTTCAAGGAGCACGACTGCCAATCTAATTGATACAGGATGATTATTACTATATGGTTTATTTACTGCTTCTGTCCTACTGAACAATTTCACCGACTTTACAGGTTCGAGCTGCAGACATTCAAACCTGCACATTGCGATCCTTCCAGAACGCGGGATCCTCGTCTAGGTCGAAGTGCGGCACCTCGAGGGGCACCTCCGCGGCCGCGACATCCCTCAGATCGAACACCCTCTTCGCCGCCCCAACCGATGAGGTCCGGTCCCTGGTCCCCGCCCCCACCGCGGAGGCTCTGGGCGTGCCGGCCAGAGACTTGGGCGTCGCCGGCGCGGACCGAGGGTTACGCCCGGGATCCGCGATGGCCGCCAGCGGCGACCTCGGGGGCAGCGAGAAATGCGGAGCGGGGGCGGAGGCGAGGGCGAACGCGGATGACGACGAGGAAGAGGGCGCGGCGGCGAGGTCTTCGTTCTCGTTGGACTCCGCCGCCGCGGCGGATGCGCGGCGGGCTCGCGAAGTGGAGGCCCTACGGCCGCCGGCGCTGGCGCCCGGGGCGACCATAGCAGTGGTGGGCGAAGTGAGGTGGCGAGAGCGTGAGTGGGGAGCGGAGCGTTCAGACTTCAGAGGCGGCCACTAGTGGCCGGTGGGTCTCCCTGGTATCGGGGCTAGTCTCCGCTCCGATTCAAATTTGAACTGCGGCTCTTGCGAGCTTTGAGCTGGATCTGGCGGAGGCTTCCGGCTCGGCGGACGGCCGCGGGCCGTTGATCCAGTCGCTGAGAATTACTTGTATATTGGGAAAGCCGTTGGCTTTGGTTCCTTCATTAATGACCAATCTCTACTGTTGATTGTTTGACGCTGAAGATTAAGAGTTATGATATTTCTAACAGAGCATCACCTTATTATGCGATTATCTAGGCCTTGTTTAGTTTTTAAACTTTGCACAAAGTTTGGGAAAAACACTGTAACGACACTGTAGCATTTTATTTGTATTTGGTAAAAATTGTCCAAACATTAACTAATTAGGCTCAAAATGTTCGTCTCGTAAAGTACAACTAAACTATGCAATTAGTTTTTGATTTCATCTACATTTAGTACTCCATGCATATGACGACATTTTGATGTAATAGGGAATCTTCTTTTTGCACAGTGAAATTTGGTGCAAATTTGGGAAATTAAATAAGGCCCTAGATGAATTGATTGAATTACTTTAGTTTGGTGATGGATTAAGATTTTTGATGGGCTAGTTTGGTTTAGACTTTAGAGCAAGCCAAATAATAGGATAAGGATATAAGAATTACTATGCAGAGCTGATTTTTTCTGTCTGTTTGATCAATGCCTCCAGCTGATATTGTCAAAGAAATTATTAGTGCAAGGCTAAGACTTGGATTAGTTTCACCATAGGATAAGGATATAAGAAGAGTACCACATAGCGATGGATTCTGATTTTTATGTTACTAATCCATGAGCAAACATGTTTTTAATTCTCCAAAAGTGTTGATCAACTGATGATTCATGCAGTTCTGAGGTTAATTGCAATCTCCAAAAGTGTTCATCTTTCTAATCTTTATTTCTTTGCCATAAGATTGTTTACACTTATTTTAGTTTTATAATTTATTTTTTCTAGAAGGTCAGCGTAGCTTTAGCACGGGCAATATACTAGTAGTGATAAGAGCCAAGTTATACAGCAATGATCTCTTATATGATTAAAATAAAGTTTTTTATTATTACTTCTACTCATATCCCACCTTCTCTCCTAATCACTCTCACACTCTCTATAATGGACCCACCACTACATATGCTTCTGTGCCCAGCTTGTCTGCTTAATAAAAAAATAAACTTTGAATTGTGAGGAGCCAGGTTATTGTAGAACTTATCTCTACAGCATGTCTAAAGATGACGTGTCTTGGCTTAAAGCCAAGCTTATTGGGCTTGCTCTGAGAGTCAAGCTCTTCTCTCTCAACTCTCTTCTTTTCTACACATCAGCATTTGCTTGGCTATAGACCAATTATTATACTTGCTCTTAGAGGGCGAAAGGGACCTGCGTCGTTCCCATGGGACAGCTCCCATGGCAACGATGTTGTTGTCGTCGCTCCTCCCTCGCATCTCTCCTTTGCCTTGTCCTCATTGCAGTATGATGCCTGAGGCCTGTGGAGGTACTAGAAAGGCGGCGGCGGGCCTATTTTGGCCGGATTTTGGATGGCCACATCTAAATTTGGACTGAAGCTTTTGGCAGTCCGCAGTCGAACTCCAAGGAGGGTGGCAACGGTGAAACGCTGAGTGGCGGTCAGGGGCATACAAAGGTTAGTTGGTGGGTGCTTGGTGCTCCTCTCCCATACTATTATGGCGGTTCTGAGAGGTGTGTTGATGCGAGGCCCTTCAACTCGTAGATCGTCAACACGTTAGCAGTGGCAACAAGGGCCAATGTGGCTGGGTGACCGCGAGTGGGCTGCGGGAGCGGCGACGAGGAGGCTGTAGCGGATGTACGACGCCGGTGTCGAGAAGGTTGTGGTGCGACGCTCGGCTCGTTCTAGCTTATTAAGATAACGAGCTAGCTCGGCTCGGCTCTCGTTATCATAACGAGTCAGAGGGCTAGCTCGGCTCGGCTCGTTAGCGAGCTCGAGCTGGCTCGTTAAGCTCACGAGCTAGAAATGTTAAAATAAAAAAATATATAATATATTTATTATCTAAAGTGTAACAATAGTAATAATAATATAAAATTAGTTTATTTGTAAGTCTTAATAAATCCAACAAAAATAATATGTACGGTTATATTATAATAATACACCATACATCATCTACAATTCACACTATATATCATATATAATGCATCATATTATAATATTATACCATACATCGTCCAAGAGGTGTTTTGCTATGCCCTGGCAGTTGACACACGCACCTCTCTCAGACGCGGAGTCTTTGACCATACGTGTCAACTGCCAAGCCGTTTGGCTTCAGCACCGTACCGTCACGATCGACGGAACATGGGAGCAACTAACAGTACTATTAATTAGTAGATCATTTCATATGACCTCAGCTCGCTCAACAACTTCTCAAGCAATGATCGAGTGATGTCGTCGCTAATCTTCCGAACGTACGGATGATAGCGCCAAGTCGACATTTGTTAATCAATATAAAGCTTTGAAGTGTGGAGATTTTGTCCTATCCTCTAGGAACAGTACCAACTGCATGCAAGACTCTAGACACTGTAGATCTACAGTCATTCAGTCCAGACCGTCCGATGCTTTTGTCCGTACGCGTGGTTCCGTTCTATGGCAGCCACGAAGCCCGGCTTCTGGAGACACCGACGTGCTTCTCCCAAACTGACCAACCGCGTCGCCATAATCCATCTGCCCGCAGCCCCGCACCCTCGGGCCTCCGATACGGCCGCAAAAAATATACTCGCCTGCTCCCCGACTTCGCCGCCCTCGCCATCAACGGCTGCGCGCCTGCGCCTGCCGCCGCTCCATCCTGGCCTCCGCCGGCCGCTGGTCCTATCAGAGGCCGCGTCGGAGCGCCGCCGCTCCGCCTCCGCCGCCACACGACTCCGCTGCCTCATCCCCTGCCTCGGCATCCTCCGCAACCACGCCCGCAGGTACCTGCCACCGCCGGTCCATCCCGCGTCTCCGCCGACCGCCTCCGCTGCTCCTCCGCAACTTGGCCTCATCCGCACCCACGGCCACAGGTAACCGCGTGTGTCATTTGATGGCCCCAACTGTCGTCTGCCGTATCCTCTGCTCTTTCTATTCCATGCTCCTCCATTGCTCGATGAAATGTCCACAGGAGTATCCTCATCAGTTTATTGTATCCATTGCATGTATGGATGTGGTCAGTTTATATTTTCCCATCGAACTGCCTTCTATTATCTTCATTTATCTGCTCACGATTTAATCTTTGCCACCTCCCACTCATTGTCCAAATCATATGCTGCTCTTTTCTTCAGACTCAACTTTAGGTTCTAAGTATCTGATTTACTCACAATTACATTGTACATGGTTGTAAAGATACCTGTTTTCGTTTTAACGGATCAGGATATGATTTGTTGTTTTCAAAGACAAATTGCCTCAAACTGATGGATGTACCAGGCGTATTTTATGACCACAAACTTA
>DXKC01000027.1:0-22500 GCA_031170775.1 Cymbopogon citratus
CGGTTAATGCTAGAACTATAAATAAGGGACCAAGATCTCCTATGAAATAGAAAATATTATTCAGAAATAGCATAGTCTAAGCAAACCCACTTAAAATCTTTACTGAACTATGACCGGCCATCATATTAGCAAATAAACGTATTCCTGAGCTTAATGCACAAAAACAATGAGAGATTAGCTCAAGGAGTACTAAAAAAGGTGCTAATGGCAGTGGGACAACCGCTGGTAATAAGAAGCTAAAAAAATGAAGCCCATGTCTTTGAAATCCAACGATCGTAATGCCTATAAAAATGGAAAATGAAAGAGCCAAAGTAATGAGAAAATGACTTGTCACTGTGAAGCTAAAGGGTATCATACCCTGGGGATTACGAAATAACGAAAAAGTAAAAGTGACCGAGATGCAAGGGAAAAACTTTTGTTTCACATTTCCGGAAAGACCACCTATTTGTTCGTTTACCAGGTTCGGCACGAAATCATAAATAAGCTCCACCAAGGATTGCCATGCATTTGGCACTGACTTTCCCCCTCCTTTTTTCGTAACAACAAAAACCAGAACTAGGACCAAACCGAGAGTTAGTAGCATAGACAAGGATAGATTTGTGAATGAGAAAAAAAAATTGCCTATATGAAGATCCAGAATTGGGTGAATTCCAAATTGATCCAATGGGTTGGAGCCGGGGCCAGGGATATTGACTATCTCGCCGCCTCCAGTGCCGCCCGCGAAATGATTCAGCGCAACCTGAGGGGCATCAACAGGATTGGTAGGGCCGGCTTCAATTGATGCCCGGAAGGCTCCACTTGCAGTCCCATTTTGCACTAAATCCCGGAGCTGCCCTTCAAGAAATTCTGGAATATTGCTTTCCCCATGTACACGTTCGGCCGCAGCCGTAATTTCATGGGGATTACTGCCAATCATCAATCTCTCCATTTCGTCGCGTATAGCCGCTTGATATTCAACTACTCTTTCATTGGTCGGGTTAAGACCTGGATGGTCTTCATAAATTCCTCCAGTTGAACCCGCATCATTTTCATTAACTACACTACCATTGGATCCTTCTGTCATAGTTCTAACAGAACTTGTTGTGATGGTAGGAATAGAACTATCGGTGGAATTCAAACTCGCCTCATCAAACTGAAAGATACGGCGCTCCCTTGCCCTTGGGAGATCCCACGCGGCACTTTCAGCTGATCTAGCGCTTGCTTGCTCAAAATCCAATACGCGGCTAGGGCTCCTCCTAATAAAATTATTGAACATCGCGGAATTTCCCATCTTTTGAAGCTCTGCTCCCAATCCCGAGGAGACTTATTTTAGTGGCGTGGGTTATACCCAACGAAAAGCCTTATTTTGAGAACGTGAACATGAGCGGTAGACTGAACACCCACACAATCTCGATTTGGCACTGCAACACTTTCCACACTGCTTGTCAAGTTAAGTAGCGACCTGCATACAGGTGACCCACCTCGTGCCCCAAGGGCTGACTCTTCTTTCATTATCTAAGATTTGTTTGCCTGATCCAATTTGATTACAGGATGTCCGAGAAGACAGGCTTTCTCTGGTGAAGAGTTAGGTGGATTTGTGGTTGAGTAGAAATGCTGGTAGGAAATCGGGCTTGGGAAGTAGAGGAAAGAGGATGTCTAATAAAATCACTGGAGTGGCGAGAGACCTTTCTCTTTTCTTAGCCAGGCACCCTGGAGGACAGCAATGCCAAATCCTATATCAATTTTATCACAAGACCCTGAGGCGGAAGTTGGAACCGCTTCTCGAACAGGAATCACAGACGTAACTCATGCTCTTGTTCTTTTTTTTTTACTCTGTTTTTTTTCGCAAGATGGATGGACAAGAAAGGGTAGTTTTCAATCACACCGAACTGTTTGCTTCTTCTTAATTGAGAACCCAACCCTGCCTTAAGTGAATAGTGCAAGCATCAGCCATCAGCTTCATTCCTAATTATTTTAGCTGAAATAAGTGTAACAGCCTTGTACCTGCTGCTGGAGGATCTTCTCTCTATGGATTCCAGAGAAATGGAAATTACCATTCTATACCCCCTTCCCTAGCTTAAGCCCTATAGACCAGTGTAGTTAGACTCCCTGATTGGTAGAGCTTGGACCACCTATTTGATAAGCACCTCTTTTTTGCCTTCGACATGGTGTACCTCTTTCAGGCATAATACAATCTCTTCTCGCACCAGCCCCTACCTACATCAGTGATTGCTCAAAAGAAGTGATTAATATAGAGGGAAGCCGCCTGGGCTGAAATGCTAGGAAAAGAAGGGTTTCAAGTGTGTTCCCATTCGGTAATTGAATATTATAAGAAGTGAAGTTCACTAGCATTTGAAAAATGGTAAGATTCCGACTACAGATGGAAGAAATCAGGAACATAGAGCACAGGCAATAGCTGACAGAACTTCTTCACAGACCACAGAGAATAGGGCGCCCATCTCTTCACATTCTTAATTATGACTGTCAAGTTGAATCGATTTGACGGGGTTTCTGACCCGTTTTTTTCTCTTAGTAAAGTGCCATCAATTGGATGAATGAATCCCGCCCTCTAGTCGAGTGTGAAGGGATGAGAAGATGGAATATGGTTATTATATTTATTCTAGGGTTGGAATGGCTAAACGCCGCCCTGTAAGGAGTAGGTAGCTCTCTGGCCTTCCCGGTATGTAATCATTGCTTGCTGTAACCCCCTACTTTCGATCAATAAGTAATACCCGATGTCGGTAGTTCCACATGCCATCCGCATCCTTCTCTTAACCTTTCAATCGAGAGTCATCAACGCTTCCCTTGCTTTGCTTGCCCCAGTCTATTAGTATGGCATCCCTTTCTCCTTAGTCCTCTTTTCCCGGTGTGCCGGGGGACATCTTGCTTTAGCTGGAGATAGGAGTGTTTGTTCCGCTAAGGAAAGGATGGTATTCGTCGTATGCGCTGAAGGTGGTATTCGTCGTAGGATTGAGCCTGGTATGTCACATAGCTAGCAACCCGAGGTGATTTCAGCATTAGCAATCGACCAGAGGAACCAACTTAGTAAATAATAACGTACTTGTTTCGTTATGCTATACCCACCTAATAAAGGGAAGATTCCTATCATCAGAAGAAGAAGTTGGCAATCTACTAATCAAGATCGAGCTAAAGTTCCATTAACTATATGCCATTTATAGCCATAAAAGTATGAGGTACACATAGGTAGGGAGCATCATCGTACTCAATCCCCGCTTAGGTAGAGCAAGACAAACGGATCTATCATTCCGCATGAAGTGAGTTGTTTCCTTTTTTGGGTATGCAGAGGTGCCTTTAGATTGATTTTCATGCCATTATCCATCTCTCTTATAAACTTATTTTTAAGACATTACCCTGCTCGCCAACATAGATCCTGCCCCTTCCTATTGAGAACTCCTCCTTCTATTCACTGGAATCCTCACAAAGGAAAATAAACAATTAACTCACACCTTATATTACTTTACAGACACTTTGCAACCATCCGACTGAAGGAATAAGAAAAACCAATTCCCGAATAATACACTGAACGAATAATAGAACCACACAACTACCTCTTGTCTGGTACTCTCTTTAATAATTTTTATCCTTGGCGCCCTCTCTCTCTGAGTGAGTTAAGAGAAAAAGTAGACGGAGACGACATCAATCCCGAGAAGTGTGTTTGCTCTAGCAGAGCATGAATTTGAACTATTCTACTTAGCAAATGAGTTTTTGGAAAAAGAAATGACAATGGGAAATGAAGCCAGGAAAAGATGAGTTGACAAACTACACTACACTCTATATGATTTTTGGTGGGTACCGGCTCAAAAGCAGTGGCCTTGATCTTCTTTCCCGGCTGGAAATTGCAGTCATGAAGGCTTATCTCCCGCTTCTTATTGAAAGAAAATAATAAGATCAAAACAGATTCTAGGGATTGCGTTCGTTGGCGGACTCAACCTGACATCTTACGACACGAACTGCTCCAAAAGAGGGAGGCCTAGGGCGAAAAGCCAGTATTGAAGTAGTGGATGATTGTTTCGTCGGAGATGACTTATATAACTACCACTGACTTGATTCTCTTGGTGCGCTGCTGGAGTGGATGTCAAACCGGCACTAGTGGGGGACTCCTATGAATTGTTTGGTTTGTTATCTCTTTGTGAGCTTTGGATCAATGACCAGATTCCCGCTATTATAAGTTCGAAGAACTTGCAGCTGATCGATTGCAAGCTTGTCTAGCTTTTCCTCTTCCCCACCTAAACGAATGAAATGGATGCTCTGACTCCCGCACTCGGGAAAAGGGAAGCTACTTAAACTGACAACTCTATGCTATCTTTTAGATTAGGCCCGGAAAACTCTTAGCTACTTTTAGGTTGGGATCCAGCGAGAGAAGATTGAGCTACGCCCTGTACTACGTTACTTCCGGATTCACTTATGGGTGTACTGCTAAACTTTCAAGCTCGGAGTTATGGATGTACTGCTAAACAGCCAAGGTCGGAGCTTTTTTTCAATAAGAGTTGAAAGCAAATTGGTAATATAAATGCTATTACTTAATTAACCATTTTTGGATGCAACACATGAAACAAAGAAGTAGTAGTTATCAATGAATGCTTTGACATGAGAATCCCATACCCTTTTGTTCCTTTGCATTGAAGGATCTTTGTTCGGCTAGTGAATTGAAAACTCCTCGCAGTACTTCTTCGCTTATCCAGTGGTGGGTCGATAGTAGGAGATATGGGTGGTAGTCCAAAGATTGGATATGGAATGGGTTTCGAGGATTTCCAAGAGCAGATTGAAATCTGTGTTATGGTTTCAGGGTTTGTCAACCAAGTGCAGGAAGATGGAAATATAAATGATATCGGTGAAGATGCAGCAACTAGCACAAGTGCCTCCAATTGCACATCAGGAGAAGATGTCACTACAGATCCTGCAACCTCAAGAGGGAGCAGCCTGTCCGTCCTATTTAAAAGACTTTGGATTTTTTCTCCGTTCACTTACAATAAATAATCTATTTTTTGGTCGATCTGAAAACCTTATTCAGAGTTCGCTTCATTCGGAAGTAAGTCAACTTCTTCACTGGGATGCCAAAGGACAGGAGACATTCATTCACAAGTAGGATTTCGGACAATTAATTCATTCAATCCTTAACTTAAATGCGGAAAGCACATCCTCTCTTCTAGAACCAAAGAACTTGTTTTGCTATAGGACTCTCAACCCTCTTCTACAGCGCTTCCCTCTCCGACGAAGAGGGGACTCCCAGCCAACATCAAGATTCGTTGAAACGTACCTTTATGCAAACCTCTGAGCGACCATTGCCCCTTGGATGGACTCGAACCGTTCATTCTCGCGCGGATACTCTATACTATGGATGCGTTTGGCTTTGACTCATCAAAACCCTTCTCAATAAGCTCAGCCACTGATTTGGAATCGACTTAAAGAATGATCTTCCTCCCTTTTTTAATAGTATTTCCTCCACGCATATCAGATAGATTTCTTCTCGTGGACTAGCTTCCTTTTCTACGTTGTGATTCTTAGGGATCTTTTTTCTCCGAACCAACCAGGGCACCCAAGCGTTCAAACGTAACCCCCTCTTTCGACTTTCTTCTTTTCCTCAAAACACGAAGAATGTAAAGCCTACATCACCGCAGATGAGGATCGGGAACCCGGCTTCTAGGTGGTCAAGCTAGCGTATCAGTCAATGTTGTAGATGTTCAGTAATAGCCAAGCCTAGCGATGCGTCTTCCCAGCCTGCGATCTGAGACACCTTTGTCTGAACCAAAATCTAGCTCTTGAGACTTGACTGGCATATTTTGGACTCAATGTCATCATAAAAGAGTTTCCATTGGCATGATGATAACTCGCATATTCTGAGAAATACAATGCCAGGTTTCACAGCCTTTCCGCCGCCTTCCACTTTCCTGGTAGCAAGAAGAGATTCCTCCCAGTGATCCAAGGGCAATACCACCTTACCTTGAATTCCAGACTTCGAAGAAAGAATCACAGTACTCACTCAACCTATAAAACAAGTCTTTCGCTTACGGGAAGCAGCACAGGCGAAGTACTCTCGTGAATAGAAAGAAAACCGCTAGTTCAAAGCAGTTCAAGCCAAAAAGTAAAGTTCTAGTTTTTAATGATCCATATAGCATAGCCTTGACACGGGCATTAATTCTGTCTAAGCTAGGGCCTTGCCGCTGATAGGTTTCTCTGAAGCGTCAAAAGCACTTCCCATTTCCCCGCTTACCTGCCCATTCTCTTCTTCACTCCACTAGGCACCGTACTCCTTTTCTTCAAAGTTCAAGATAGGCACTCGGTGAAAAGAAGTTGCTATGTCGGGTTTGTTACCTTCTTTTCTTGAAGCAAGGTTCGACAGGGGAAAGAAGCAAGGGAAAGAAGGCCCTTATTCCACTACTGAACTTGGATACTTGAGAGAGCTCTTTAGTAGACAGAAAGAATTCTCTTGGTCTCATTGCTTGGGATTCGTTCCCGGCTCGGCTATCTACCGAGCGAAACTCTTATCATAGTACGAGTTCTGGGTGTGGGGTCATATTTTCAAGTGAGAGGCGCGTAGCGGCCCAGCCCTAGAGTTGCCTATGGTAGATGCGAGTAGGATGGGGCCAGCCAACCTTCATTGAGTGAGAGTCCCTTTGAGATAGCGCAGTATTCTTATCACGGCTAAGCGGTGCTAGAACGGAGATTCTTTTCAGGAAAGGACGAAGGGTGCGTGCGCAAGAACAAAGGACAAGTGAAGTTAACTAACCAAAGAGTAGCATTTGATCCTATATAGTGGATCTTTTTGGAAGTTGAATACGCTCAAACAATACTCAAGCGAGACTGTTCAAAGCAGATATGAAAGTGACGCATAAAAATTCATTATCAGCAATAGATAGGTCGTACTACACCTTAGCGATGCCGCCCCTTAGCGCTTAGGCTTTCTAGCAGGAAGCGAGATATTCATACGCTTTCTCGGCAATCACATAAAATCAAATAGGCGTAGGTCAATACTCTTTCAGCTCTGCTCGCATGAAAATATATAGACTTCTTAACATACATAGCTTTTCTACTCACCAGTGTCTGCGCATATATCTAGATTAGTGTCCCGGGCTGAACTGCATACAGAATTTCCAAAGTGAAAAGCAAAGCAATCGGTTCATTACACTCATTGGAGAAGATCCATTATAGCTCTATAGTGTTAATCTTTCAATTTCCCAATCTCTCCCAAACTTTTACTACAAATGGTGGGCAAGAGCTAAAGCTCTTGATAATAAAATACAAGCTGCTCATAGCGAGCTCTTTGGATACCTTGATCCATAATCTCGTAGAAAGTGCTTCATTTTTCTTTCTTCTTATTATCTGCTTGACTCTGCTCCTCCCTTAGTCGTATACTAAATGTGATTCCACTCCTGAAAAGATGCCATCATTAGACCTGCTTGAGAACAATATTCCATATTAGTCTTCATTCAATTTAGCATTTTACTTTTTTATTTTGAACGGCATTGCTTCCTTTTAGTTGTACTACCACTGGAAGAATTACTGGTTTCTCTGTGATTTGAAGTTTATGGCAGCGGGTTTCTTGCCCTATAAGCATGTAAACATAACAACTCAGAACTATATTCCTGATAAGGAAGAATCATTTCATTCCAGAAATATATGCTGTTCTCTTTCTTCATTGGGTCTGTTTCTCATCCCAGGACGAGGTATATTCCCCATATCCCCAAAGTAACTCTGTCCCGAGGCATCTGAGGCCCCGACAGTTCTTCTTGCTTTAGCTTGGATACCGGATAAGTTGATCTGATTCAAGATATCTTAGAACACAGCACATTCAGTGCATAGGCCGAAGTACCGCTTTAAGAATACAGTAGTGGAAGCCCTGTGAAGACTTCTTCTCGATCAAAACTCGTAGAGAAATCAGAACAGTTGAAGGAAGGGACACCCCTTATAATTGAATTCACTTTATTTTCTTCCGAAAAAATCCCGGGGTGAGAAATTTAGAATCAACTCTTATCTTGCCCGAAGGGTTTTTCCACCCACTTTCCCGGTTGACTGAGCAATAAGGAAACGTTGCACTGGACAGCACCTAGACCCGCAACTAGTAGCGAGCTTCCATTCGTATCTGGTGGTAGCCTGCGCGCAAGTCAAGCTTACAGAATTCCTGCCGGGGCGCCTTCTTTCTTATGCCAGCCAAGTAGCAATCTGAAAACCAATCAATCTTCCTTACACTACGACAATTCACTTGAACTACCAACATCATGAGTGACCCAGGCCGGCCGTATATGCGTCATTTCTCCTCATCCTTGTCTCTACTTGTTAATTGCTCGCAGCCCGTAGTGGGCCTTGAGTAGGATTTAAGCACGGGTTTCGAACCGTCTACTTTTCCTTATCCTTATGGGAATTTAAGAGAGAGATCACTCCACTGAGTAACCGAGAGAGAAGATTAAGGCAACTCGGCGATTGAAGAAAGTGACTACTTTCGCTCATAGCTGGATAGAACTAGTACGAAAAGATACCTAAAAAAAGAGCCTTTCCCAAGCTAAATGCTATTTTCTCTTTTTTCTTTCTGCTAAAGGTATCAGTAGTTTTAGATCACAGGAGGCGAGCTAAAATACAACTATGCGATTCAGGATTCAGGCAAGTATGCCGTACCCTATTAAAAATAGAGGAAATGAACCACCAATCCATTATGATGCCAGCAAAGAAAACCAACGCTTAAGACGCTATTGGAGACTCGCGTAGCTATTATTCGAAGCTTATTAATTTCTTTACTGCGTTCAAGGCATGACCGCGTGATAGGTGTCCTTTTCCCCCTACTCAAGAAGTAGAGTTACATGTGAGTTCCGATCGTGATATGACAAACAAATCTTACTTTTTCTTTCCCAAGCTGGCGCCTCTGGACCGATAGGAAGATCGATGACCCGCATCCTACAACTTCAAAGAAGTATTTGTATCACACCCGAGCAATGGACCGGGGAAGGAGTTTCATTCATTTACGGAGTTTGGAAGCGAGGACGATCCAGGATCGACTGCTATCTGAAGAAGTGGAGTGGAATGGATCTGATTACCCATTGGCGTCTGCATTGACGCTTCTGACTAGCCCTACTCTGTGTCTTTTGCGTTTCCTTATTCATGTACTCATGTCTATTTCTATTTGTATGATACTGATATTGCAATCGATCTATCCCTTGGTCCTGCCAATCGAATTGTTAAGTATGTTTTTTCCCTTTCGAGAAATCACAAATGCCGAATTAGCGGCTCAAATGGTCAATGCCTCTGGGGTTCCCCTTCTCTTCAGCTCTCTCCGGTTTCACCGATGTGTTGTGGCATGAAAGGCAGTGACGTCAGAAACCTATTTTCAAAGGTTACCAGACTTGGGGTTAGCTACACTCCCTTGGCCTTTCTTACCCTTCGTTCGGTCATTTAGCACGAACTTCACTGCCGGTACAGGAATGCTTTATATTTGGGTAATGAAGACAATGCACGCAGGGATCTTTTTAGCCAAATGATAGACCTCTATAAGGATCAAGTGGCTTTGGGAGCTCTAGTGAATTCCCAGCAAGTTATCCCGGATAAAAGAATCATTAACATTGGCTGGGCCATCTTTCCAAGTTGTCAAACTTAAGTTAGATGCTTACTCTTCGCCCTGTGCCTCTAGAGCTGCTGCCGGTGGTATAGTCAGAGATTGCCGTGGAGATCAAAGGATCTATGTATAACCTTGGTTCAAGGTCTGCCTTATGTGCTGAATTATGGGCAGGGACTGAAACAGCTTTGGGAGGTCGAACCACTGAACCTATTTCTTTGACCTTGGGACCGATAGGAAGAAGAAAAAAAAAGCAAGGACGAGTGGAACGAAGGAGACTAGACTAGCGTTAGGAAGGACAAAGGAGACAGACAGAATTTACATCAGAAAAAGAAAAAAGGACTTTTTGAAGTTTGAGTGAGGATAATTGTCTTCAATTTCGGAGAATCGGCTGAAAAAACAACTACTCAAACTACAGATTTGTATTAGTAGACTTGATTGCTGAATTCCTCTTCTGTTGGAGAAAGTACTTTGCTTTTCGTATGAACAATACGTTTTCTTGCTGGAAAAGAAGCTAGGAAGAACTTCTCTACTTGATACTTTATCAACTACTACTTGAAACACTTATTCTCTCCTTTTCTTCGAAGTCTTGCTTCATTAAGTTACTTGCTCTCTCAGCCTCAGAATAATAATCAATATTCAAGTACTTTATGCTAAATTCTGTATAGCAATCAATGTCTGAGGGCATAGGCTTTGATGACTCGACGGTGAAAGGCTTTCCTGGAAGAAAGTTGAAGACGACTTCTAAGGAACGTATCTCTCATCTTCCTTCTCTTCACTGTCACCTATTACTATGTTCATCTTCACCTTGCACTGATGACCAGGGTAGCTCAACACATGTCAAGCACAGGCCTAAGGCTCTTATTTCTTCCCATACTTCATTCCTATTCTGAGAGTTTCCATTTTCTTGCTTATGCTCTTTCATTTTTCCCTTTACCATAATTCCCTTATTCTGGCTAGGGTATGTCAGAAGGTTGTTAGGCTTGAAACTGCTTTTCTTTCTTTTCTTTTGATAAGAAATTATCCATGTCTTTGGATAAAATGCATCAAGCTTACTGCCTTCATTGCCATGACAAGGTCTTTGATGTCTTCCCTCAACTCAAGCAGGCAGTGATAAAATAGTGCTCAGGTAAGTCAGGAGATTCCAAGCTAAGGCCCTTGATTTGACCCTTCTGTGTGGAATCTTTACCATTATGGACTTGGTACAATCTCTTCCATTCCTCAGCAGCAGTGAGGTGAGGCTGCTAGCATCTGGGAATACCCTCTGAACCAGTTCAATTAGATCAGGGGTGATCATGGGTCAGATTCTAGCCTCTATACCATGAACTGGCTTTCCCACTAAACTGCAACACTACCATATGGGTCTTGTTTGTATCAGGAACTGGGCAGAGAGAAAAGTAATGGTTACATTGAATCACCCACTCATCAGGATCTGTCCCCTCTTTCTTTGGAAAATCCAGTTTTGGTAAGGCTGATCTTGTTACTTGGTCTGGTACTGTGTGTCCTTTTTATTTATCAATCTCCACGCTTCGCGCCTCTACTAAAGCCCTATTATTGGATTCACGAGACTTACGAGCATCCTGAATGAATTGACTTACCACAACTGGTGTATCTAGTATTCCCTTGTAAGATTTATTACCAATACTAGAGCTGCTAGCCTTATCTGATCCCGTATGTGTTCTAAGCACCTTCTCGTACTTAGTATCAAATCGAGTTATCCTTGAATCTATTTGGCGAGAAACCAACTCAAACTATCCCATTCGTGCCTACTGTGAATGTCTATACTTAGAAGCTATCCCGCGAAAAGCACAAGCTATTCCTCTTCTACTACCAAGTAGCTCTAGCTATCATATCTCGTCGCATGGTGAAAGGCGAAATGCAGCGGTACCACAAGTGCTCATTCATTGGTCCAACCTAGAAGCTACTTGGGAAGACTATGAATTGATTGCAAGTAAGTATCATGGACAAGGAGGATTTTTAGGAGAAAGGAGATCCTCTCTCAACCCAATAGATGCAATGTAGGAAGACTAGTATCTTTAGTCCATGGGTGTAACACCATAAGATGGGATTGATGGTAATCTATCATAAATAGTTTCCCTTTTTGTCTAGATGACGTCCCCACGGTGTCTATAATTTATGTCAACCAATAAGAAATACCTGAAAGAAGATGCGTAGGCCTTCAATCATGGTGCAATGAATATCGTAGATAGAGTGATGGAAGAAGTTCGATCTCATATAGCTAGCTGGAGTCTTTCTTTTCAAAGTGAAACGATTTTCCTTTTACGTTGAGATATTTGAATTGGATTTTCTTTCACCACTACTATCGTAACGCACAGAAAACACTGACGTTTCCGCTCGCTTTCAACCACTGCCACTTTACCTGAGCACTGTGACGCAGTCGGTCAAGTATTGAGGCTAGTATATTGTATCAAGGACTTATGAGAACTGAAAAGAAAAAAACTAGGCAAAGGAATTCTCAAAGTTCATTGAGTTAAGGGAGGACCATTCGTGGGGGGTTCGTGGAAGAGTTGGGTTCGATTCCCTTTATACGCGATGTGGCGAAAAAGACTGATTCAACGAAATATGCCATGCCTGCATTAAGATTTAAAACGTGCCGTCTACTTCCAGGAAATGTTCGGAACAGAGAACTTTCTCTAATCCAACGCCGCATTCTCCGAAGATTGAGGAACAAGAGGAGATCCATTAAAAGAAATCTTTCTCAGAGAGAAAATCTAAACAGTAACATCAAATCACAAACTACACGAAAGTTGTCCCTTTATTATGGGGATTTACCCATAAGGAAGATGCACAGAGGAAGAGAACGAACTTCATATATCCCTTTTTTACTCAATCAAGAAACAAGATCGGACGTGATTCCGGTTCGTCTCCGTTTTAGTGACACTCTTCCTCAAGCAAGGCAGCCGATAAGTCATCGAAGGGTTTGTTTGAATAATGGACTGGTAACCATTACTCATTTTAAAGTTTCCCATGGTGATCTAATATCTTTTAAAGAAAATGACGCGAGAACCCGCGGTAAAGAAATAAGGAGATCTTTCTATATCGACATATCAGTTGGAAAAATCTTAGGCAAATACATACCGGGCAGAATCTGGAGAAGAACAAAAACACAATGGCTCCACTTCCTCACAACTCAGAGGAGATGCCGCTTACTACTCAAATTGTTGCGAGTGGTGCATTCTTATATGCAAGAAGAAGACTTAAAAAGAACAAAGAAGTTTGGATCCGCAAAAGTATGCTTAGGCAGTTCCTTCGCTGAGCACAACAGAATGAAGAGGAATTTGTTTCATTTCAAATACTTCTTCTTATGGAAAAGAAGGAAGGAGGAAGAGGAATTGATAAGAAGGAAGGAGGAAGAGGAAGGGGTAGAGGAGATCCTCAAAGTTATCGAGGAAAACGAAAACCGAAAAAGAGCAATAAGCCCTTTTGTTTACACAAAAAAATTATATAGAAATTCGACCTATTGCTCCGGATCCCCGTTTACTAGGAAGATAAGAATCAAAAGGATCGAACTACCTACTCATTATTCGGAGGTGAATCATAGAACACTAAAAGCTGTGGTATCTTATGGACCTAACATAGGTCACATCCCTCACGACATAAGATTGAAAGATCCAAACCTTCCTCTTCGGAGCGGAAACGGACGTGGCCAAAACATATAAAAAAAGATCGGCCTAGTCGCTCATAGGGACATATCTATCCGGATAGAGGATAGTCTAGATCAATTTTTAGAAAAATATCTCTCTATATAGAATAGATAGGTATCTCTGTGGATAGAGATAAAGATAGGGATCCCTATAAATCGAAATATATGGAAAAAGTGCACTTTTTGACTACTACTACTATTTCTTAGACTTTTTCAAGGAAACATCTTTCGATTTTGACTGAATTGGTCGGAGCGTAGACGAGCGAGCAGAGCCCAGGAAAGAGGTCAGATCGTCATAGAGCAGTCGACTATAAGTATAAGACTGCTGGCCTGAGAGAAGGCAGTCTCTCTCGGGAAACATGGCCCAATTTCTCTTCTTTCTTTTCACACACGCAACAATTGCCAGCCGTAGGGGAGATAATAAGTTGGCGGGGACCTAGGCTTTGGACACAAGGTTAACTTGCTGGATGAAGACTAGGCTTCGTTCTCTCGGTTCAGACTTGTCCTAAATCAGGATCTTACGAGATATGATTAGCAAAACCTATGGTTATGCACGGTGGGACACTTAACTTTCTAGTTCGATACTACAAACTAAACGAAAACACAACTAGATAACATAGCGAAATCCAAAAGGATGAATTACAACGATAAAAATAAGACAAACATGACTTACTCAATGAACACTCCTCACTTTCCGTTTGTTGAGAGTAAAGTATACTGTTATGGCAATTCATCCTTCTTAAGGACCTTTTCATCTGGGAGTAAAACAAAGTCACCTAACAAAGAGAAACAAAAAAAAATATTGGTTGAGGGGATGATGGTGGATAAGGAACTTAGCAAGTTGAAGTTGTATGGTCGCTCAAGTGAATGCAGAGTGAGCGAGCATGATGTCTTTATGGCTGGATATAAGTTCAAATCTTATGACCCCGACATTTATAGTGTGAACTTTATTGCAGTTACATTCATGGACCTTCTATTAAGGTATGTGTACCCTCTATTAAAGACGAGAAAAATGGGAAAGGCCAAGTTTACCCCTCATTATCAAATGACTAAAGATAAATACACAATCAATGTAACAATATGTGACGCGATTAATCTTACTTATGAAGATGGTTCTATCATACCTCAAGAATTCATTTTTAAGAAATTATACGACGCTATAATTAGTAAAGCAGAGGATTACGATGGATATCTCATTCTCGCTTTAGGGATCAGGGTATATTACACAGGTGAAATAGATCTCTTGCAGCTTTCTAGTATCAAAAAGATCAAAATAAAATGCTATCATGAGCAGGAAAGCCCCCAACTGGATACATGCTTAACACAGCCTATCACACAGATTCGATATCATTGACAGGAACCCCGGCCAATCTCGCGAGGTCACTTGTGGTTAAAAAGAGATAGTGGGAAAAGTGAAGAGTGCAAGTGTAGAATCGGTGATACAAATAGAAGAATGAATTCAAAAAGATATGGTACAGGAAACACAGCATTCGTTGAGTACAATCCAAATGGAGGAGTCACCAATTCCATCTAAGATCAGCACTAGAGGTCCTACGAAGCAACCAGCTGAAAGCCAAGAGAAGTAAGTGCACATTTTCAACACAATAAGTGGAGTACCTCGAGCACATCATCTCCCATGGTGGTGGACTACAAAAGGAGGATAGCATCTCCGAAACACGGGAGCCCTAGTAAACAGGAAGAAAAGAAAGGTCCCATATGCAACACCAATTCAGAAGGCCTAGAGGGTATCCAAGAACAACCATGTGGACCGGTCTGGTTCTACTAGGTAGAGAAAGTGCTGTTTTTTCGTCCTGGTAAATTTCTGAGTTTCTACAGTGGAATAGGAGTGAGATTACTTTGACAATCCCCCGGCCAATCTCCAGAAATGAATAGAAGCGGGAATCCCTTTCTTTCTCTTCGTGCGTGCGAACATAGCTCTACGGCGCTATAAAGGTAGGTAATGAAGCTTCGCGAGAGAATCAGGATGAAACTTCTTCTCAAAATATCCTCCCATGAACCAATTTGCAACTAGGAAGGAGTATTATTTTATTGAGTTCCAATGGATTAGTCTAATAAGCTTCAATATGTACTGCCAAAATCAAGAGAGAAGGTGTGTTCAACGAACCTTTGCTCTTTGCCATTTCAGCGAGGAATATTTTTTTCTTCACAAATACTGAACACGCCTAACTTGATTATCCGTGTTCATGGTGAGAACAGCAATAAGGAATGTTCGAATGCCGAACACTCCGATCCGAGATATCACGACGGTTCGGGTATGGAAAATCACAGTAATGAAGACCTAACCGAGTTTGCTTTTTCTATCTTAAATAACCGAGATGGGGTAAATGTTGCAAAGACATTTTTTTTCTTCTCCTCCTTCATTCGATCTTGCCGTTCAAGGTTTAGTTGGTGGATTGGTTTAGTAGCTGTGGAAAAAGATATCCTGGAATTGTATCTAACGGGGATTCCTATTCAAAAGTATCCGGCATCTTCTCCTGATGTTGGGGTTATGTTCGTTCGGGTAATGAGATTCGAAATTCATCTCAGTCCATCATGTAGGGAATCATTATAGCGAGAGCGGGCAGAAGATGACCTAAATCTCGTACTTCCGGGAAGAAATCCTCCTTCTACTGTAAGGGAGACTGCTTCCATTGGAGAAATCAACCCTTGCCAGTAGGTGTCCTTGTTCGGATGGCGGGTCGATAGGGCCCATAATGTCTGTGTCCCACATCTCAAACGTATAAATCAGTCCCTTCTCTTAGACTCCAAAGGCACGAACTACGGCTATGACCTATTCACTGGCCTAAAAAGAAGAAGTTGAGTAAGAAAGTCCGTAATCTCTATTTTCTTTGACTCGACTTTTCATCTGATTTCCTAAACTGAAACTCAAACTAACAACTAAAGTAAAGCCTTCTTGTTGCGAGAACTGTCAAGCACTTGTCTATTATTTAGCAGAAACCTTTTCTCATATAGTTGAAAGAGATAGCAGCACTGAGAATCTTGATTCTTGACAAACCACTGCTTTAGTGCACTTTGGGCTATCAAATAAGGCAGCGCAAGCAATTCCACTTTCTTCTCGTTTTTGTACCACTTTCTAAGAACAATAATTGAGAAAGCACATGATATTTCTCAATTGTAGTGTTGGCATTCGACTAAATGAATAGCATTCGAGTCTTACTCTTTCATTACCCTCATCTGTTGACTGAGTCCCCTACACTGCTAACGAGGAAGGAAATGGTAAGGTATGGAATGAATTGTAGTACACACCCACTAATTGTTGAATAGTTCACAAAAGAATGGATTGGATCGAAATTTCCTACTTTGAAATAACAAGAGAACGAAAACAAGCAGGAATAGGAATATGAGGCAGTTGAGAAGTGACATTGGAACGTGCTTATGTGACTTCAGTAAGGAAAGAAATGAAAGGGTGTGTGTGATTGATTCCCAAAAGTAGTAGTTATGAGCTCTTTCCTTTCACATGGGGATTAGCTTTTCTTCAAAAGCAAGCAAGCCCATTATAAGTAAGAAAGTTCGAGCAAAGCTTAACACAAGTTGAACTGACTTTTAAGTAGACACACTTATTGATTGGAACATGAGAATTCCACGAATTGGTAATTGATAGAATGGCCGGCCTACTTACTGACTCTTTGACAGACTGAAGAAGTGTCTTGTACTACTCTTTTCTTGTTGCGCAGTACGTACTTCTTGGAGGATAGATGAGTACTACTCATACCACCGGGATGGAAGGATTAGTAAGAGTACCTGGAATTGAACATATTCTAGCCTGACATTGAACATCAGAGAGAGAAGTGAGGCAGAAGACGAAGGACATAGTTCAAGTCCTTTCTTTTCAAATGCTTTCTTAAATTAGAAATTGCACCTAGATGCCCGACTTCGTATCCCACCCTCTCCTGCTGACCCTTTATGCGTACCTGAAGCCAGATCGTTTTTCTCGTAGACCGCTCCTGATGTGACCCGTTAGCCCATATCTAATACTTATACTTAGTAAAGCCCATCACCAGTCTTGCATGTAAAAGGGCCTGTGGTATGTCTTTAAGGCCCAGAACACTCTGCTCTCCGAAATGAAAGCCATGTACCCTGTGCAAGCAAAAGTGGAGTGGCATGAATAGCCGAGATTGTAGCGGGATATTCATCACACACCCCAACAAGTTCAAACGATGGTTTACAAGGTGTTGAGTCACTATCTTCCTAAAACAATCCACACGAGCATGGTATGCAGACAACCAATCCATACCAGCATCAAAATATCGAAAGTCTAAAACGATAAGATCCGCCCTGATCTGCTCTCGTAATAACATAGTCCTTTAATACTTGCTTTGTAAGCAAGGAATCACCCATTGGAGTAGTTACTAAAAGACTTGCATGGAGCTAGCACAGTCTCACTCTTGTACCGTCCTGGCATAAATAAGAGCTTGTGTCTATAAACAAACTACCTGGCCTATATCTATATAGTGACGTGTTTTTCTACGTTCCTATCATTGGTAACGAAACTGACGAACTAACATACGAGTTGTTTTCACAACTAAACTTATTATATTACAACTGGCAACTGAAATAGAGAATGCATAAACAAACAGCTAGTAGGCACCTTGAAAGCGGATCAGCTAATTCACGGTGCTCTTAACTTTATGGTGCTGAGAGTATGAATTCTGTAGGTTGTAAGGATTCTTACCTAGAAAAGTCTATTCCCGTTTCTGAGGACAATGCTGATGATGGTGGAAACAATGATGATAATGGTGAAGATTCTTATATTTTCCCTGGTAAGTGCTCCAGATGCAGTTGCTTTAGTTGACGTAGTGAGTGGAACCTAATTATCTGTTTCCTTGAATACCAGAGTTGCCTTTTGTAGATGAGAAAGCCAACAATTTTGCAAGGAGTTGATAATTGCACTTGAAGTAGTAAGTTTAAAGACAGTTGAAACTTAATGGCACCGTTTAACCAAGCACTCTTGTAGCTTCCTCCGTGTTCAGATCGGTGAGGCAAGAGACGAATTCATCGTCCTCCACGATATAAAAAAACCCTCCAGACCATGAAGACAGATTAGTCCTGGCCTCTATGTGACTCTGTGTGTATGAGTGTGTGTTGTTACTATTTGTGAGATTTCTTACTCTGATTTCATTTGTTTCACTCACTTTTTCTATCTTTTTCTGCATTCTTTCCTTACACTCTTTCTCTGTAGGTTAAGCCTATTTCCCTCGATTTCTCTATTGCAATAGCTCTGTTGCCAAAGAATAGCAAAGTTGCCAAAGAAGGTCAATCCCGTTCTGCCAAGCGATAAGCTGTGCCATTCTTTCCTTCTACAGAGTAAGGAGTTTTCAAGCAAGAGTTCTCCCAAATACAGTAGTGGATAACAGCAATAAGTAGTTGATAGCAAAAAACAGTTCAAGGCAGAAGTCTCTTGAGAATGCAAAAGGCCTGCAAACCTAGTTCACACGAGTGGATTCTTTCACAGCGTGCCTTTATTTACGCTAAAAGCAGTCTCATCAGCAGTGAAAGAACAACTTCCTAGCCGAATAAAAAGTTTCAGAAGTCAAACCTAGCGGCCTTGCAATGATAAGTAGTCCAGTCTAAGAAGAAGTGTTGTGATAATAAAAAATACTAGCCGAAAAAGCGGTTCCATTCGAATACTCTGCTGCGAGAAAGAGGTAGATCTTATTAATCGACAATCTGAAAGTCTTTGTCATAAAGGGACATAAAGAAATAAAACAACAACTGGTCTTTGCTGATGTATTCTTCTTGTTGTAGAAGTTTTATTTTTACAAGTTCATGATATGAAGAGCCTTTAGATGACCCTACTAAGAAAAGTAAAGTAGAGGAAGACTAACCAGATGAATATGCTTTTTTCACTTGGGACTAGGGCTTGCCTTCTCTTAACGGTAGAAAAAAGGAGCTCTCCTAAGCAGTAGCAAGCGCTTGATGCTATCTCCGACTTGAGTCTAGAAATTCCTTATGAGCTAAGCAGCATACTTGATATGTTGGAATAGAAGGAATGAAAGATCCATCTTTGTGGGTTCGGCCCCCACGGAGCGGTGTGTATCATGGGGTTGAGTACAAAGCATGTTTCAGACCTTGGGCGGGGCGGTGACTTTATTTTAGTAGAATTTCTCAAGTAGGAATAGATCTATTCATAGTAGATCTCCATTGTTAACTCAGCTTGTGCCTGTTCGGGAGAAGTTGGGTGCCCTGGCTCATAAGAACATAAATCTGCTATTTCTTCGTATGCTTTGGTTTTGGAACCTGCGTCAAAGGCACTGAAGGGACACTGGAAGACTAATTTGGACTCAATTTTGCCCTTATTGACCAATTTCCATAATTTATACTGATGCAAGCCCTATAAACTACTCCCACCTTTCTACAGCCGGAAAGGAAACCGCATCCAAGAGCCATTGGCTTACCACCCGGAGAGGACAAAGAAAGCTCCCACTATTCAAATACCTAACTAAGCGACCTGAATGGAAGGCTAACCAATGAATGAACTGTTCTCCCCAGCTGTTACGAACTATCAGATGGTCAAGAATTGACAGGAATGAAGGGAATTGATTTCAAGGATCAGATAAAGAGGGAATTTATGAAATAAGAGTTACGGGAACAACTAGTCGAACAGAAGCATGAGTTAAGTGGTGTTGCTAACTTCCTTACTCATTGTAGCTGCTTTGATGGGTGGATTGGACATGGAAGGATTGAAATAACAAGAGGTAATGTGAATCAGCTAAGGTTGCCTTTTTCAAGCAAGTAAACTAGTGGCTTCGCCTACCTTATTGTGTTGTAGACATCTTGAACAGTAAGTAAGGATCAACTTAGGCTTAAGCTAGAGCTGCTCCTTCTATCACATCGGATTCTAGTAAAGAGATGGGCCTTCTCGCCCCAGAGTCCCTAGCAGCCTTAAGCCCGTAAGCTACTTCCTTTAGTTGAACTGGTTGCTATATAGGTCAATTGAATCTTAGCCTGTTTCTTCTTACTCCTTTTGTTCTCATTCCCGGCCAACCGTGCCATGAAGAGTCGAGCAAGAGCAATCGCAGCTTTATCTCTTCCTTTGCAGCTCTCATTCCTGCCTTATAAAAGCTTCAATCGACAAAAGCGAGAAACGAGCGACAAGGCTACGGTCTAACTTTTTCTTCCTAGCGGAGTTCAATACGAAAATAAAGGCGCTCCGCGTTGGGAATGGCGTACGTAGTACGGGTGGTATTTCTGGTACAACTGATCAGGGTTGTTATGAAAGCAAGACAATTGGTGCTTTGGAAAGTGAGTGCCAAAGGCTAGTCACTGCTTGGTTTACAGAAGGGAAGGAAGAAAGAGATACCGAAGCAGATTTAGTATAGAAAAGAAGAAATTGATACAATTCATTCCAGCTTATTTGATACCCACTTAAAGTTTCTATCAAACCATGTCTTTTTCTTGTCAATCTCGTAGGAATTTCGATTGGAAGTGTGGTATTGAAGGGCGAAGCCTTTACTCTTTGACTTGTTTCTTTGAATATAACATAGTATTGACTACGCACTTCGAAAGATAATGGTGTATTCCGAGGATCAGTCCGTTTTTTATTGAATTCGCAAATTGATAGATCTGGATGATTCAAAGAATGATTCTTCCCTGGGTATTTCCCCGCTACCATTATGGAAATTGGAGCTTTTCAATTCCATTTTGGAGATTGAGAAGACCGCTCGTAACGATTTTTTTCTTTTTATGGCTGGGTGGGCAAGAAAAGGATTTTACTCTTTAAGATATCAACTCATACGCCTGCTCCATACATTAAAAAACATTTTGGGTACTTTCTATGAGAATGGATAAATAGAAATGGGTACATTCCTCTTTCTCTTTCCTGGCCAAACTACCAAAAAAAAAGAAGAGAGAGAGCTGTAAGAGCGGTAAAAGCAAGCTCGGTGGCCCGGTTCACTACAGGTTGATGTATCCTTTTGAAAGAAAAGTCAATCTCTCTAAAAAATAAGCACTTCAACAAGTCAGGGCCCTTTTTTATACAACTCCTATGCGTAATTGATAGCTTTTTGGTATTCTCCATATATATATACTACTAGGTACGAAATAACAGGAAAGATAGAAATAGTGACTTTGGCTTCAAATAGAGAGCAGCTTAAAGGGAACTCGCACTGGAGGACAGCTCTGAAAAAATAACTGAACACTGGCTAGGAACTGGGCTGCACTAAGCCCGGCACTTTTTGGGCTTCTTCATGAATCTAGTTTTCAGGTAAGGTCAGATCATCTTATTGAATATATATCTGAAAGAAAGCAAAGGAATGAATCGTTTTTCCAATTACCTTCTCTCGAAAACCATAGATCTTCTGGTTACCATTGACTATCCGGCACTTTCGTCTGTAGAGCGAAGCAAGAAATTGCATGGAAGGGCTTGCCCTGCTAATATCAGCCTTGTTTGGAACAATAGATGCAATCCATTTCAGTGTATGTCACTGAGTTCACCATTGCAGTTGAGACGTCAGGCAATTGAGCGTTCCCTAGAGTTTGGTTCAAAGGCTAAGGACTCCCCGCCGCCTTCATAAGGGCACTAAGGCGGAGCACGGAAAAGAAAATGGGGCACCCATGTTTTACCAGTCCCGGATCTCAGGGCCGTTTTGCCAACCGCCGACATGAACGAAATCGAATTTCATTGCGGGAAATTTTGATTTCATGAGGGAGGAAAAGGCGAGGCGGAGGGTGGAGAGTCGTACAATGCATTGGTGGGATGAAGGTGCTAGCTTGGCTGAGATAGGAAGTTTCGATGTGTATGTAGATTTGGTTCTAGTGCCCCCACCCTTTTCGAGATCTGTCAGGATTAGCAAGATGTTATAGTGTAAACTATAGAGAAATGGAATGAATGAAATGTATCTAAGAAGAAAGGAAGCCATGCTCCATCCTGTTTATAAAAAGAACATCACCTCCCTTTTTGGTTAGATACCGCTCCGTTAGGTACTAATGCTTCTACCTATCACCCTCCGGGTGAGTTTGAGAGCTGTGTTTTTTCCAACGTTAATAGCATTCCGCGAGAAAAGATAAAAGTCATCTACTGATGTTGTCAGCGGAGTCCCTCGTCCATCCATGTATGAATAGCGGTATCCCCCATTTTGGACAGTGATGAGGTAGTCGACGCAATTTGCATGTGTATTTGCGTTCGGCTTTGCTACTTTCCTTCTAGACTATAAAAGAATGTCCGCGGAAGGGAATAGTCTACGTGGCCCGGGGTAGTCTTTCAATTCCTTTATCGGGTGGGAGAGTTTATAACCTGTTAAGCCAATAGCTGCAGCTTTAGTCACACTAGCTACAT
>DXKC01000027.1:25000-27826 GCA_031170775.1 Cymbopogon citratus
TATTGATTTACTGAATCGAGTGAAGCTGTGTTGCGTAACAAGACTATAGGTCGCCAAGGCCTAGAAGTACAAGTGGTCGCCCTAACGGCCACTCTCAAACTCACTACTTGAGTGACGAAAGTCACTTAGCTTCTTTAATAATAGGGCTTTCCTTTCAGTTACTCCGGGGCCCCGGGAAGAGGAAGAAGGAGATAGAGCAAAGGGTCTCCTCTTTCTGTCCGCTCTTCCCGGCATGTAGAGATCCGATTGGGCTTATAGTTTAATTGGTTGAAACGTACCGCTCATAACGGTGATATTGTAGGTTCGAGCCCTACTAAGCCCATCTGACCTGCTTAATCAATGACTCCGGTAGTCACCCTAAAAAAAATTAGGCTTTTAGATAATTCTCGCCGTCTCGCGTGAAGGATACAGTTCCGATTTTCCTGAGGCCGAGTCCGAAGCCTTATTAGCATGCATCTAAAAATATAGATCATAAGTCATAACTAACTACTCTTCGCGCCACGTCCCCGGAACGCGGGCGAACTACGTGACCCAATGCCACCTGCAGTAGTGCCAGTTGAACACGGCGGCGCCGGCGATACCGCCGGCGAGGAGGCGACAACATATTACAGTTGCCATGTCGCGTGGCTTGCGTGGTGGAACCACGTCCGGTGCGTCCTCGCCTCCACGTTTCTCCCGTGCCCTCCGGCGCCGGCGACCACAAAATCGGCCATCGTCCGTGGCACGCTCTTCGTGCCCTCCGCCGGTGGTGACCGCCGCGTCCGCCTCTTCCTGCAGGAGCACGAGCCCGCCACGGACCAACCAGTGGACCATGACCACGAGCACTTCCTCGTCCTCGACCTGCCGGCTGGCCTCGGCGGCGCGGACATCGCCGCGGCGGGCAGGATCGTGCTCGAGTACCAGCGCCAGTGGGCGGCGCCCAATGCCTCTTCTCCCGGCGGCGCGCTCCTCGACTCGCCCAAGTGGCTGGTGTACTGCAAGGGCACGCGCGTCGGGTACGCGACGAGGCGGGAGCGGCCGTCGGATGCGGAGGGATGGTTGCTGGAGAAGCTGCGGGCCGTGACCGCCGGCGCTGGCCGGCTACCCGGCGGAGGGCTGGAATACCTGCGCGGGATGTTCGAGAGGATCGTCGCCTCGCCGGACGCGGAGTCGTTCCACCTCACTGAATGGCCGGGAGTCAACGCCGGCGGCGGCTTCGACGGCGGTCTTAGTATCTTCTTCCATCGGGTTTCTTAGACGTGCAAGATCGACTTTCTTTGTTAGTGTCAGCTGGTATTGCGTGAGCGTATGTCATGCCCAAGTGCAAACAAATACTCCTACTAGAAGCTTAGAATACTGGTTTAGGGTATTATCGATCGTCTTAGAACAATCCAAATCCATTTCTTTGAGTCATTGTCAGTCTACATTTTGATGATGAACTCGCTGAGAAATGACCATACACAGAAGAAACACCTGTATTTTTTTGGAATACAGAGTTATTTCTGAACATATTCTCTTTCAAGTAAATTTTCTGCCGGATGTTGCTTAGTAACATTAAGCAATTATATGGCATTTGGTTGAATAAAATTGGTTGATCCATGACACTCAATTTCTCACAAGCTAATAATTAGTACTATTATTAGTAATGAAATCATTCCACTAAATTTCTAGATGAGCTATGATGAACGATGTGGTGATGCATCAACTCATTTGTTTCGCACAAAAAAATGCAATATTTTCGTTGCAACTCTTAGCTCCGTAATTTTTTTTTATTAAAACAGTGTTATTTTTAAAAAATATTATATGTTTACAAGCATCACCAACGGAAATGTAGATTTTGTGCAGGTTTGATTTTATTCCTCAAGGTAATTTGGATCCTTGGTGTGGTAGAACTTTCATTATTCGTTAGAAGTAGCTCAATAATCTTACATAGCAAATCTCCTCGGTTGGAGTAGGATCCAGTTTTTTTCCCCCTAGTAGAATCAAGACAGCCAACACGCATCCAGCATCCACAGCACAGTCCACAAGGATGAAGCATCACATCACAGTCACAGCTGAGGTGTTTTTATACGCCAAAACAAAGCAGTTCTGAACACCAAGAACACCACCGGATCACACCTAAGCTTAATTAATCACACCACAACACAAAGCAAAGCATCCATAACCGAACTAGAGAAGACTGCCCCTACGTACTCCGCTGCCGTCGCCAGGCGCCGGCAGTGAGGACTCCGACCTGATGACCTCATCGATCGGCCGCCGCTGCGGTAGCTAGCTAGTAGGGGCTCTGGCCCTGCACGTTGCCGTGCGGGTTGTAGAGGCAGATGGTGAGCGTGGCGCCCGTGGCGCAGCTGGCCTGCGCGCAGCCGACCTCGGCGGTGCGGCGCCACACCACCTGCGTGTAGGTGCCGCACTGCCGCCCCGCGGCGCACGTGTTGTTGGCGTGGGTGTAGTACCGCCCCTCGGCAACCCACGACGCCACCACCTCGGCGGGGCGCGCGCGGTAGCTCGCCCACCCCTGGTTGGCGCCGTAGGGGCTGGCACCCATGTCCGCGAACGCGCACCCGCCCTGCCGCTGCTGCTGCGCCACCGTCCTCGCGGCCGCCGACGCCAGGTCCGCGCTCCACCGCAGCGGCGCCACGCCCACCGCCGCCCGCGCCTGGTTGTGCGGCGCCAGGTACTCGTCCCCCGCCGTTGCCGTCGCGTTGCTGCCGCCCTGCTGCTGCGCCTTGGTGACCGCGCCCGGGGTGAGGACGCGCGCGCCGTGGGCTGGAGCCGGCGCGAGGAGGGTGGCGAGGAGGAAGCACGCCGTGGCCATGGCCGTGGGGAGGAGGAGAGGAAGGTGGTGGC
>DXKC01000029.1:0-17190 GCA_031170775.1 Cymbopogon citratus
ACGGGGCAGATATATCCTCCCCGTTCGAGACGGTGGTAACACGGAATGGAAGAAGTCAATAATCACAGCTAATTGCTTCAACCACACAGTAATCCACATGCATTCGTTCGGGCCTGTCTAAAAACTGACGAGTGCAATAATTACATTGCAGTAGAGGGCAGCAGCATATCTTGCGACGCAAGCAACAAGCCAAGCAAGGATGCGCAAGTAGTCGACATAAATATACATTCCAGCCAACAACTTACATTAAATCAACCTCAAACACACAAGGCCAAGAAAATATCCTCCATCCCGCACACATTGCCACTCAAAGCAGCAAATCGTCGACCAAAGTAATACATCCAGCAAAAACTAGCAAAGACAAAGCGCGCGAGATTGAAGTCAAGACTAATGGAAAGATTTACTCATCCGGCCGAAAGAGAATCAGCATCGACTGATAATTCCGAAGATACAGATTTGGAATCAAAGAAATCACAAGGTAACCATAGATCTATACAGCAATCTACATCAATCATAATACGTTTCTTCAAAACTGCCTCAGATACTTCTGAAGAAAGAAAATTACTTGATATAAGCAATCCAACAAATGTTCTCGCTGCAGAATCCAGTGCCCACGACGAGGAGGCGGCAGCAACAACAGCATATTCTACTACAATACAAGGTGCTAATCCAGGTAACTCGAACAACCAATACAAGATCTATATTACGAAACTATAATACACTAAGAAAATATTGATTGCTGGTTCGGATGCAGATGCAAATGAATATGAAGCTATGGTAAATCAACAGACTAGATGCACATACATTCCTCAAGAATCTGGCTCAGAAAAAGAAGTGCTAACAACATTGTCATACAAAAAAAGGTGCGTATAACAGTCCGGCGGGGGAATTTGTTAGATTTAACACATATAACTGACAAGAAGATAGCACAAATAAAGAAAAAACAACTGATATGCAGGAAAAGAGGAAAAGAGGGACCACCAGCTTCGTTGAATCCAAGTGCAAAATCAGCTATTTCGGCTGCTGTTGAATCTTCAGAAAACAGGCCAGGAGAACCAGTTTTCTTTCCATACGAAGGCACAACCTTCAATTCATACGAAGAGGCAAAAGAATTCTACAACCTTTACTCATGGGAGATTGGATTCGGGATCAGAGAATCAAGAGCGAAGATAAACGCCAACAACTACTGCACCAGGAAAGATTTGGTCTGCTCCTGTGAGGTAACCTCAATATCCAAACAAATCGAAATGATCTGTTTGCATCTATTGAATATCGAATAAAGATAAAAATCTTACTAACTAGAACGAAATGATTTACTTGCAATGAATCAGGGCTTCTGCAACAATCCAAGATCATCCTCGGCTAGGACAGGCTGCAAATCAATGATGCGCTTACATCGAACACCAGACCATTCATGGATAGTCACAAAAATAGTTCCAGAACACAACCACCGCCTATCACAGACATGTGGGGAAAAAACAATGGGGTTCACACAGTTTCATAGACCCTTTGACAAAGGAATTCATCAGAAGATTAAGGCTTAACAACGTCCCACTAGGGCGTGTCTGCAGCATAGTAAACCAGAAAACAGGTGATTCTTCAGGAGCAATCAGGAAACAGACCATTAGAAACCTTTGCACAAAGCTGGCTCAGGAAGATATACAACAGGATATAACAAAGACAGTCGAACTACTAAATTCAATGAAGAGAGAAGACAAGGATTTCGAAGTAAGGTTCAACCTAAACAGTGAGGGCAGGATTGAAGTGATGCTCTGGTGCACTGGAAGGAACAAGATGGACTACAAGCATTTTGGAGACGTAGTTACCTTCGACACGACGTATAGAACAAATCTCTACAATCTCCCGTTTGGAATTTTTGTCGGAGTGAATAACCACTTCCAGAGCATCGTATTCGGAGGAGTGTTATTGGCCCATGAAAGAACAGAAGATTTCGAGTGGGCATTCAAGAACTTCACAGATATGATGGAAGGAAAACATCCTGAGACAATACTAACAGGTAATGATATCAATTATTTTGCGATGCCTAACTATAATACCATATATAATGTACTAATATTATTCCAATTAATGGCACCAGATCAATGCCAGGCAATGGCAGCTGCGCTAAAGTCGACAATGCCAGAAACAAGGCACAGGTGGTGCAGATGGCATGTTCTGCGGAATGCAAAGCAGAAAATTGGGAAGACTTACTCCAAAAAAAGTGATTTCAAGAAAAGATTCCACAAACTAATTACACACGAAGTGTCACCTGCAGCATTCGAGCAACAATGGAAGCAACTGGTCCACGAATACAGCTTATCAGACAACAAGTTCATGATACGGGCATACAAATTCAGAGGAATGTGGGCAAAACCATACTTCATGAATATTTTTTGTGCAGGCATGACAAGCACCCAAAGGAGTGAAAGTGCAAATCACATGCTTAAAAGATTCATACCAAGATCAGCTCCAATGCATATGTTTGTTGCCAAGTTCAGAGATTTCCAATATGATCGGAACGAAGAGGAAGATAGGGAGAACCACATAACAAACCAGGCAAGCTTGGCTTTGATTACTTCTGTGATTATAAATGAAATGTAGAAAATGGTAGGTAGAGATTGCTTTAACATACAAGTTTATATCTTGACAACCATTTTTCTATTGTAGATGAACCGTCAAAAAAGGATGGGACTGCCAATTGAAGAACATGCAGAAGAAGTTTATACAAGGGCAATGCACGACAGGTTCTACAGCGAACTATATGAGTCCGGATCTTACATACTTCAAAGCAAGTCAACGTGCAACCAGCGATTCACCGTTGTACACAACAAAGAAAAAGACAACCCTGAGGCCAAAACATACAGCGTAATTTTAGAAGGTGAATTCAGCATCAGCTGCAGTTGTGGCCTATATGAACACTCGGGGCTGCTCTGCCGTCACTCACTAAAGGTAACAAATGCATCCAATTATTGTTAATACTAGCTCTATTATTGGCAAAATAGATAAAGAACCCATGAGAACAAGAAGATACTTTTGAAAACCACTTTCAAATGTATTAAAACAGGTTCTCCTACATCTGGACAAGACCAAGATACCTGCTGGTAATATAAAGGTTCGTTGGACCAAGAACGCAGGCTACAGAATACCACAGGAAACTAGCATCCCAAATACTAACCAAATTGAGTCCAACATCCATACAATGAAACGAAAAATCCTGCTTATGAAGGCTCTCGAACTCTCTGAACACAAAGGTCCTATCGAAGACAGTGCATTCACGCACGCTATAAACGCACTAGACACCATGCTTTCCAACACAACACAAAATGCTCCATTGCTTTCATCCCACCCTAGTTCAAATCCCTCAGGACCCCAAGACCTCACCATACCAACAGTTTCAATTGCTTGTCCCCCAAGACCTAAAAAAAATGGAAGGCCAAGGAAAAATTCCCTAAAGTCATGGAAAGCAAACTCAAAACTCGAGAAAGAGTACCGAAGGGGAGAACAACCAGATCAGCTCCAAGATGTTGAAGATAATGCCATGGTAAATAAAACAAGATGCATATCAGATTTGCTACAAGTTACTTAAAGGTGAGCTTAATAATACAATAATACTTAGATCATTATGTACAAAGGGAACTTTTTTGATATGCCTTAACGTTTTGGTTTCTTGTAATTAACATTTGTTCCCTTTTGTTTTCATTTTCTCATACATGCAGATAACAGATGAAAATAGAATATGAATTCCTATCAACAAGAGGAGAAGCTATATTACCACCGTGTTGTTTTGTTTTCACCAAAAAGGCTTCAATTGCAAAACCTCTAAACCAGACCACTTAGACAAATGTGTGGTGTCTATTTTTCTTTTTTCCAGCTTATTTTCATGAATTTATGCTATTTATTTCATCTCGTAAAATTAAGGGAATGCTCTTAAAGCTGTAACCAGAGCTATGATGTTCTTATATTAACCAGAAATAGAGAGGGAGTATATTTACTTAAACTCAGATGTGATGCCAATTCGTATAAGTATAACGTTATAAGTATCTGCCAGTTCATATTCTTGAATTGTTGAGACATTTGCATGGAAGAGACATTTTGCATAAAAAGAAGTTAAACTCATAGAAGAGACATTTGCATACAATGAAGTTAAACATTGCCTAGTTTAAACACGAATACAGTACGTGGTACTGAGACTCAGGCTAAAACAAATACAACATAAATATGCATAATAATTGCATAGATCATCACTCGCTAGCAGCATGAAAAGCAGCTATGGCCACCACAACGACATTGAAAATAAACATAGCCTTCACCAAAGCAACCAACCCTTCGATCTTGTCCGCTGACGTGGCCTTATTCTTGACCAATGTACGATCACCTGAGTCAACCTCGACGAGTCCTTCAGCGTTCTGTCCGAGCTCCATCAACAGCTTTCCACTGGATACAAGCTTTGCAAGATACTCCCTCTGCCAGTAGAAAAAGCCGCAAGTACCAGGGACCTGATAGTACAAATTAAAAAACTAGACAGTTACAATGCGATACCCTAGCGACTATATATATAATAGAGACATGAACCTACAATATAACAGAGATACATGCAAAAAACAGACAGTAAACTCAAGGGAAAAGCAGATGGTTACCCCTTGTATGTTTCTGGGGCACTTGAAGAAGATGCGTCCCTTATTCCCATTGTCGTCACTCTGAACTACGAGCTCTAACACACGCTGCAAACCACACTCATCGCACATAATAAGAGGCAGTCCTGTCTGCCTCCCTAATGGATACTCTCCTATAAACTCAGGCAGCAAAGGACGACGAGGCCTCGATCCAGAGTAAGAAGGACGCCGAGACATGCCGAAGAACCGAGCAAGAATTCTAGGATTGGCAAGGCTGGAGAATAATAACACCGATTCGAAATCAGAGCGCGGTTCTAAGCTCCACAGGAATCTGAACGGAGGGGGAGGGACGGCGGGGGCGGCAAGGGGGGGTGGTGTGGGTGTGGGCAGTGGGAGCAGTGGCTGGGAGACAAGGGGCGAAATATATAGCTCACTAACGTATCTCAAACGGGCAGAATTTCTTACCGTTGAGACATGTCGCAGGAGTTGACGCAACGGTCGGATTGAAAAATTTTCAAAAAACACTTATCAAGAAAACTTTACAACAGACAGAAAGAGATAGAAGATAACTTGTAACGACTAAACCCTATAGCCTAGCACGAGCAGATAATTTCACCCTAGCATTAATTCAAAAAACCACTAATCAGAACAAAATGTTAATACCATGAACAAAGGTGACATCGTTTAAAAAAAGCAAAAATAATGGTTCAGTTTATCTCCATCCCGACAAAAAGCAATGTTTCATTCTGTCTAGCCATGCCCACAAATAGTAAGCATTATTTGATCCTATCTACTCGTGCATATATTGAAAGACTTAAAAAAATACGGCAAGTCCAAATTAAATTAAAGAGAATTGGTTTTATTTCGAATAATAATAATGACGTTACAACGCTAGCAAACACACGACGCCGTCATGAGTCTTATTTAACTTCAGGGTTGATTCAATACATAATAGACACATTGGCAAGCCAGGAACCAGAACAAAAAAAAACGTGGTAAATTACGAGTCCACACAAACGATCACATTTAGTTCAAGCCACAACAAGATATAGTTCATACAGCAAACCATAATAAGCATGGAAATCAACCAACGCAGTGGTTGCCATGACATATAGTTCATACAGCAAACCATAATAAGCATGGAAATCAACCAACGCAGTGGTTGCCATGACGGGAGGTTTCGAACAAATTACAACCAAATATTAAACACAAGTTCACACGGCTAGATTCGAGACCACACAATTTTGGAAAGCAAATTATACTAATCAGTAGACACACTTCATAACTTGCACGACGCCTTGGCAGCAACACAACTTAGACTTCAACTCCTGTAGAATAGTTAAAAATAATAATAGGTACACTAGAAATCCATGGTCGCAGTACAAAGATACTAAACCAGAGTCAGAAACGAGATATGTATAACGATGTGTACCATTCCAGCAGCATATAGAGCAGCTCCTGCATGTCATCAAGCATTGCCACCTTCAACAGCAGCAACCACCGCCTGACGATCAACCTGAATAAAATTCAGACAAAAAAGTATTAGGCCAGCAAAGAGGAAAGAGAGCCAGAGTTAGCAGAGACAAAACGCACCCTTAGATCCATGAAACGAACCCAAACAGAATCAAACTGCGCCTGCAGGTTAAGAAGAGTAGCAGCAACATCCTCAATCGCACGGACCACAACCTCAGAGCAAGCACTGTCGGAAGAAAGCTTCATAACTGTCTGAGAAGTAACCCTGCCAAACACTTCATGGGTTAACACTTTCATACGATGAATCCTCTCCCCGCAGCGCCAAATTCCAGTCATCTTCTGGTCAAAATGACGCATGAAACGATCCTGATGCTGCCAGACAGGGAAGTGGAGATCAATGACTGGGATCCCGAGCTGGACATTAACATGCTTGATCACGGCAAACAGCAGCTTCGACTTGGCACCAATTCTAGTCACATCAGCGTCGCCAACGAAATTGAAAGGCTCAACAGATACATCCACAGTAGCCTTAAACTGGCCATCTTCAAGCTCCACAAAGCGTATAGCAGATGCAGTGCAGTTCATTTTAGTTATGGCCTCATTATACAAAGTGCGAAGCAGAAAATATGAGCCTTCCCAGACAATATTCTGCAAGGTAACAAAAAAACATTAAAGACTATTCATATTACACTATCGAATTTTCGAACAAGAACATAAAGTTAGAATGCAACTAGAACTTCATAGAAAATCAAACATAAAACTAACCATCGGCATGGGCATGGTGAGGTCAAGACGCTGTTGACCATCTGGCTCAACATCACGACGCATCAGCATGTCAACGATCAGACCACCATGACTAATATCATCAGATAGTTCAGAAGCTGCTATGGAAATGCTAGAGTGCAGGCAGCTAACAGCAACAATATCACCAAGATTAGCACCCGGATGAGTGCGGCCAAGCCATGCAGATAGATCAGTGGTAAGAGCCATCATAGCACTCTGGGCCAGACTTGCATTCTCAGCAAGCTTCTGGTATTGCTGGTGGAAATCAGTAAGAGCAGACCTCATAGCATTGTACAGCTGCCTCTTCTCGGCAATGCGGATGTAGCTGTAGTCTGCAGGAAATATGGCATGATCAAGACGCAGCGCCTCAATCAGAGCAAGAGCAGCAGAGCGCTCCGCCTCAGCAGCACCAGGATAACGCCCACCAGATGCAGCAATGTTTACACGGCCTGTGGCAGACAAGGGACTGTCCAGCTGGAAAAAGATAGTCAGCCGGGTGCCGATCGTTCCATCCTCGGCAACAGAGGTGTACATGATCTCAAACGCACTGTTAACTTCGTTGCCAGCATGAAGATCGGCAAAGACACCTCCAACAAGGTACATGGGCCAAACAAACAATGGTGTCGCCATAGCTAACTATGAAAATGAACAAATAAATTTAACAGTAAGAACTCAATAATGAAACTTACAAAAATAACTCAGAGTCCGTGATTTAGTTTATCAACAAAAACTGTCACAGTAGATTGTTTTTTGCTGGTAATATTAACTAAGAAGCGCTGTTAATAGTGATTTGCCATTTCATTACTACAACAATAATCTAACTCAGGTGCATGTAAACACTAAGACCGGGTGCCCAGCAGATACGTTTATGGTACAAATAATACAGTACTACATTTAATAGATATTTAACATTTCATCATTTTACCCCTAATCTAGTACAGATAGAGATGCAAAATAGAACCAGTAAATAACATGCACACACATGCTAATGAAACACGCACTCTTTCAATTAATAGTGCCTTGAACCATAGCTAATAGTATAACACATGGACTTAAGATGAAAATGATACATGAAGATATAAGTAAAAAAACAAGTATCCATTCAAGCAAAGTATATATACATATATGATATAATGAATTAACATAACTATTCTGCACACGCTAAAACAAATTTAGAATGCTGCATGACCATCTTTGATATGTATTGCAATAAAAAACATAAAAGGGGCTATATATACCTAGAATTAGACTACTAAACAACAAAGAACAGTGGCATGGCCATCTTAAAGCAAAAAGTCGACAACACCCGGCATAAAACAATATAATATAGATACGGCAAAGATGAAAGCATCAGTGGCATACTTAAGTGCTCCGCGATAATTAAGCATCAGTGGCATGCTACTAAGATGCTCAAAAAATATCACGCGGAAAAACATATGGTTGTTTTGACTAGCAAACTAAAATAAGAAATCTTCGTACAAAAAGCAAAGCGCAAAAATCGAGAACAAAAATACTCAGATCTCCCAAGATTATATTTAAATCACTGCCTCAGAACCATATACATATGATTATAGAGAATACCGAGTGAAAATAAACTGTCAACTACGCACTTGAACTGACCTTGTACAAAACTACTCAGATTCAACGCAGCTTAAAAAAAAAGTAAACACTTCAAGTTTAGCATCCAAGAAGAAATATCAAAAAGACCAGCCTACTAGACAAAAGAAAATTAAGTTTCTCCACAGAAAACCATGAAATACGTGACAGCTCTTGGTGAGAACCAAATCTAACAATTAAACATATTTCATCAGCACAACGTGAATACCTAAAGTCAGATCTACTACTTATTAGAATAAAACGCCATCTAAAAAACCCAAATACTACCGATATTCTACACTCGAGACGAAAAAAACCCAGAAATCTAAATACACTAATTCAGATATAAGCCAATGAAAAAAGGAAAAACTACAGGAGATCAAATATAAATCGATCTACCTTTTCAATTGTTACCCAAGCTCAGATCTGAGCTCCAAGACAAGATCCCGCAAGAAGATTCCAAGGAGAAGCAACCTGAGTTCCGACAGAAGAGAGAGAGATGCAGCTCGAGCAAGAAATGAGGCACCAAGAGAGAACGACGGCAAGGGGAGAGTGGATGGGGTGACTTTATAGCGACGCTGCGTCCAACTAAAGGCGTGCGGGCCACCACACAGCTTGCATTCCAAGACATCGATCACCGGCACGAGTACATCCCCAGATAAAAAAATGAGATAATTTGGTAAAAATCTAAGCTTACAAACGACGACAACCAGCACCTCTGCCTCTGACACCATTGATAATACATCATTTAACATATCTAAAAGAATATTAAAAAAAATAAACATTGAAACGAGACTGTGCAAAAGAAATTATTTCCAAATAATGAAACACCCCTGTATTTTCTAAAACCCTAAACAACCCTCAAAAATATTTTCAATCAATACGATAGATCTAAAAATTATTTTCAATTAATGAACCACGTCTCTAAAACTGAAATTGCGACGAGTGTCAACAACATTACAGTCCCAATTTTGTAACAAAGATACCTAATCATGGTTGAAGAATATGCTAAAAAGCTTAAAACAAATATTTACAAAAAAAAATTTAATAAAAACATAATTTCTAAGAAGTCCATGCAACTTCATCACGAGTAGCAAGTCCACGACAAAAGGTCGAAAAGAAAAAATTTACACTCATAATAGAAATACAAATAACGACAAATATAATAAACCAACCATGATAACCGATTGTTCGTACAACAAGACGCTTAACATAAAGAAAGAGACAAATCCAACTTCCAGCTCCTACGGACAACTCATACATAAATCAAAGACCTAATCCAGGGTAACATATAATATAACTGGGGAGACATGGCCTACAAATAAACAAATCTATCAGTTGAGACCAGGGACCTCGAAAAACCTAATATAATATTTCCCAGATTTGCTCTCCCTAATTCTAACAACATAAGTTTCTCCGGCACGTATTCCAGCAGACATCACAAATTTCCTCCAACCAGAAGTTATCCTGGCATCTCGACGTTTCTTGGTAGACCGGAGCAACCATCCTTCATGACCCGCATTACTTTCACCACGGTAGAGACGAGTGCGTCCACCATGCTTGAAGTATATAGAAAACTTCCGCCCAAAATACTACATTAACAAAAAAACAAATAATCGCAAACATCTCATGAACTTCACTAATACAATTTTAACAACAACTCAGAACTTACAAACTGAGCATTCGCCCCAACTTGGCTTCTAGTGATATGGCAAACGTAAAGAGGAAAGTTTGAGCGCCGATCATGCCAAACATTCGCGAGACACTGCATAACTGCACCATCCATACAAATACCACCTCCAATCTCGAAAACCATATCAACTATATTGTTTCCAACTGCAACAAGTGTGAAATAAAATGTAAATGTGGACTCTGGTGTAAGTTTGGTGACAAAAAATGACAAATACACACTAGCAAAAAAATTAAAACATGTTAGGTTCCGCTAACTACACTTACTTGCTACATTCGTGTTGTTACCGCGGATACCTGCGCTCCGTAATTCAGGAAAATCGTCAAGCAGAGGGTGGCCAGGTTCGGGGCGAGAAGCAAAGGGCTTCTCGTTACCGTCAGCACCGTACAAACGAACACCAACTTTGTTTGACTCCAGCCAAGAAAAAACAGCACTGTCAAAGCGAGAAATACGTTCTCCATTAACAAAATCTGACCACCCATGGGTCAGCTTGCATTTATTGCCGACAATCTTAACACGAGCGCCGAAGGCCATAAGAACGTCCCCAAACAAATACAAGCACTGAGTGGACTGGTCTGGAATACTATTCCAAAAGCCCAACGGAATTTCCTGCGAGGGGAGATATTTATAATAAAAACGTGAAAAACAAGTTTCCTATGCAATGCAGTTTTAACAAGAAAGAAAAATAAATTGTCAGCGAAATACTAGTACGCAACAATAAATCGACGTTTGGATAAATAAAAGCATAACATCAATACATGGGTTAGAATTTAAAATAGTACAGCCTATGACAAAAATTAATACACAAACTACGAGTGAAACCAAGCTCATTATATACAGTAGCCTGTGAAAAAATATTAATGAACTAATAAAACAAAGTACATAGATCGTATTTTTTTTTTGCTTTTCAGACAGTAAACCTTATAGACTACACAACAAGAAATTTGAAGTAAACATACAATGCTTTTCTTGAATGGTGACGTAAAAGACTTCACAAAGCTTCTACCACTATAAAGCTTAAGAGGTTCCATTGAAGGCCTAGCAATCATTACACCAGAATGCTGCAAAAGCGGCTGCCACAAATAAACAAACAAATCAACATTAGAGACGTGCAAATAAGTCTTAAACATAAAAATCAAATATATCACGCTACTAGCAACGGGCAACATATTTCTTTGTAAATCTAACGCAAATAAAAAACTCTACAAACAAAAAGAATAACATTCAGCACGTAGCAATATTAATAACTGCGTCAGTGTTCAAAAAAGAATACCTTACATAATACTTGCAAAATTGAGTCATTGTCAACAAAAAAATATAACTTACAGGAGGCATGGACAACGCAGAATCAAGGGCGGGATCCACATCTTCAGTTTGAAATGATGCGTTCACCCCAGAGGATGCTGAACTTTCACCAAGATTACTAACCTCACCGGACCATCTATCCACAAGCCCAGGCCCACCACGTTCCAAAACAACAGCTTTTCCAATCACACTTTCATTCGTGCTCGAAGAATTAGCACCATCGACAACATCCTCGACTACCATGCCACCTTCCTCATCAATCTGAACAAAACTGTCTCCAACAATAACCTCCGGGCCTCCTGATCCAACACCACGCTCACCATCTGGCACGGCTACATCAACATGCTTCGAGCTAGAAACACAACGATTGCGACGTGCAGAACGATGAGACCCATACATTTTCTGCAAAGCAATACCATTACTAGATCTTGGATCGAACTTGTAGGAAAAGGTGACAATAGAAGGAAAACTAAACACTGTGCGTAAAATCCGCTACAGGCTAAAATATATTGCCAAAACTACAAACCTCAATAGTTGACCTAAGTGCAGGATTCCTTTCCAACAGCTCACGGCATAAAGCAGGAGGACCGTCGGGATCAGGAGTCGACGACCGCGACGACGACGAAGAAGACGACATCATCCTGCCTCCTGACACTAACACCTTCTCAATACCAATAACAACTAGCTCCCTAACAACAATACTCTAAACAACTCTGAGTCCATCACAACGTAGCAAAATAGATGGTATATATACACAAGGATTACCACATACCTCGACGTCATTTACTCACAATAACTTGCTACCCAAGAAAGATATATAAATACAACGCGTTTGAAAAAAAGGGGCTTTACTAATACCAGTACGCAAACAGACGCTCCACTGTGAGTGACTGACACCCTATTCGGTTAAATCGGGCGGGAACGTGTTCAAATTTCAAACATACTAATCCTTGTAAATTTACCGCCTGAAGTTCAACATTAATTTGACAAAATAAATAAAACAATTTCACTAAATCAGAAACGAAAATTTCCACACTAATGTTTAAACACAAATAAATAATAAAGCATTGACAGATATAGGTAATACTTAAGATACGATACTTAACAATCAAGTTCAAACCTTGTACACCAACAACCTCATTCAATATTATTTCAGGGGCAAGAAGAGACAAGTTGAGGACTGAACCATGGCTTTGGTCCGTCTGCGGCACGAATATTACAAAAAAGACCGGACCACATGCAAACAGTATTGCAGAACCTAACCCAATCGAACCAGGCAGACCACAAAAAGCACAGTAAACGTTCGATTGGCCACAGTACCAAAACAGCGATATGGACCTGCCACGACACGCCGATCTCAGCTACGCCAGGCGCCAATTAAATCCTGCTGTACCTAACGTCCGTCCAAAAAAGTGGGCCCAACATCATATCACTGCCTGCTACCGTATTTACTCCCTCCTCCAACAAATAATTGCGCATCTCATTTTCCAAAGAGTCAAACTTTTTTAATTTTGACCAAATACATATAAATTTATATCAATGCTTGTATTTTTAAATAAATTTATTATAAAAATATATTCTCATGTCAACCTAATGATACTTGTTACATATTATAAACATGATTATTTTTTTATATGTACTTGATCTAAGTTAAAAAAGTTTGACTCCTTGAGAAACGAGATGCGTAATTATTTGTAGGACGGAGGAAGTACTCTATTAGTAAACACTGCTAAATTTTACTACTTCAACCACAGAGAAAAATTTTAACAAAAAAAATAACATAATAAAATCAAACGAATAAATAATCAAAATAATACTACGGTAAAAATTATACTCTTCAACTTTATAAATGTTGGATAACAATGTCATAATGAAAAAAGAATATAATCTCTCGTTCCGTTCAAGCAATGAACCACAACGTTCAAAACACAGAGCAGACCGGATGGGACGTTACCTTTTCTCCAGGTCCAGCTTTATCATTCTGCAAACTCAGAAACTTCATGGTTCATTGAACTCACGACAGCACCACAGTGCGTGTGAGCGCACTAAAGGCGAGCATGGAAACGATACCACAAGATCAGATTTTCAAAAAAAAAAACGGACTATAGAAACCACGGCTCTTCCCTAGATCATAGAACTAATAGCTAAAATATAAATATAATTATATCATTAATTAACCAAAAGCGTTGGATATAGTTATAGTGAACTACACTTTCTGTGTTCACTTCTTTAAATAACAAAAGCCAACAACACCTAGTGAAATAATAATAACATAAGTAAAAATATAAATAGGTTCAATACATGAAATAACACACTGCAGGCAAATACAAAAAGTCTGTAAGCAGCTAAGAAAACAGAGATAACGTAAAAAACAACTAATAACCAAATGATTTCAACAAATTCAACGTCTGAGTAAAAAATACATCAAGCCACTAGCGCCGCACTAATTTACTATGCTCCTCTTCAGCTAATAATAACAATCAAGCAATCTGCTCACAGCTAAACTTAAAAAAAAACGACGACTGGTAAACTATATACTATAACGTTCATCCATCAGAATAAGTAAACTCAAATGCTAGTCGACAAAAAAATATAGCAGACCAAATGGAAAAAAAACATAATACTTAATCTACGATTAAATATAAATAATTCTGGACAAAAAATCAGTTGAAAACGTGTCCACAACAAACGACCAAAATCTTAGAAAATCACACATGCAGACCTAACTCTACTGCTGAAACGCTATTGACCGGCTGAACCATGATAAATGCCTAGCTGACAACGGTACGCATGCGCCGGACTACATAGAGCCTCGTCAGTGCTATATCTAAACGTAAATGATGAACAACACACTCCAACAAAATTTACGTACAAGGTCATTTATTTTAAGACCGGCGTGATCTGATTAGATTGTTCGGAGGCGTTTAGAACTGTAACTAAATCATATAATATATAAATTAACAAAAACATCTGCTACTGACATCCACCAAACAAAACCAAACCGGGGCTATCACCAAAAATTATTAATCGAGCCTACTTGATACCGCATGAAGTAATAAAAAACTTAGTGCTCAATCATTAACTTTATTATCAGCCAATCCGAACATAACCTTTCTGCCGCCTAATGACCGACAAGTACATATCTGGACCACACCTGGTCTGAAACAACGCAACATCACATGGCGGGACCACCTTGCATGCAGAATCGATGACTTTTCAACACGCCTTTCTGCTGCGTATTTTTTGCCATGCCCGGGAAAGCGACTGTCATGTCAGCGCATCATGGATACTAGTGCACGACATTAAACAGTGAGATTGTCCTTTCCCCATGCAATGTGGTCCCCACCATTGCTCATGGACCAAATGTTCGAAGCTGAGGACTGCACCTTAAAAATATCCCTTGCAACCCTAACAATTACAAAAAATGAACGCACATATATACCAAATAGAAATATATCGTCACACTATTACTTTTTTAAATGAACACAACAATGGAACCTCGTACCGGCCGTACAAAATAAACTTTTCAACTAGCAAAATACAGTACTACAGGTACTGTACATCACAAAAAGAAATAATAATACCACGAAATAATAAAAAGATCCTTGATCCATAAAAAAAGCAGCATACTTATAACCCAGGAGAAATGTAGAACCCTTAATACACAAAGCTCCATAATATTCTAGTAAAAAAAACAAAAACAAATTAGCTACGCTGTGCTGAGCTATAAGAACAGATACAATATCATTAATTGTAACTAGACAAAATGCATTTTTCATTACTGCGCGCACAAGGAATACTAGTCAGTTTTAATTCTGCAAAACAAATACTGCATTGCTTTGGCACCGTAACCCGGTTCACCATTAGTACACATGCCAGGGGTGGCGTATGGTACACATACCAGGGGTGGCGTATTGTATAGCAACAACGGCAGGCTGAATACTGAAGACAAAAAATTTTAATCAGAAGCTTCTAATATACACTACCAGGCCCAACCGCTTGCCACCAAGTGCAAAGGCCAATCCTTCCCACCAAGTGCAAAGATAGAACTGAAACCAACAGAAGAAGAGCAGCGCAACACCAACCATTCCCAACCCCACAGCCTCCCACCACTCTGCCACTGCTGTACACCAGCTGGTCTACACAGAGCTAACGGGGAAGGAGACAAGATTGAGACCCAATCCTCATAGCGACTCCATCCACCATTCTCAGATCCACGAGAAGAATTTCCCACGGCGACAAAAGAAGACCGTCCATGGGGACCGACAGACGCGAGCCGCGTGAACCAGCAGCTCAAGAAAGCAAGCTCGCCAGAGGAAAGAGAAGGCTGGCAGTCGCCGGATCTGCTGAAGCCATGAAAGGAGACTCGTCAACAAGCATCATTGAAGAGTCGGCTGCCGGCAACCTAAGCACAGGTTTCTTTGTTCAGTTTATACCTTGGCTAACAACACAACAAAAAAATATTCTGGAGACCAACGGATTCCATTTCATTCTCCACCTAGTAAAAGAGTATAGGCCTTCCCTGTTAACATCTCAGATGGCAATGCTTGCATTCAATGAAGAAACATCTGAGATGGATCTGGGCGACGGCACAGTAGTAAGAGTTGATGGAGAGAGTGTAGCAAGGGTGCTAGGACTACCCCAGGGGAAGGCACTACCCGGGGTAGAGGTAGAGAACATAGATGTCAGAGCTGTGGAGAGAGTTGGAGCGCTGTTTGGCTTCAAATCAAGAAAGAAATTTGCATCCCCATCCTCATGCATAAATGTTGACAAGGCAAGCGAGATGCTTTGTTCACTGAGGGGAAATAACAACATGAGCGACGAAGAAACTGAGATCTTCGTCAAGGCTGTAGTACTAATGACAGTAGCTAACCTGCTTAATCCGACTACGAAAAGAAAGTACATAGAACCAAGAGCAGCGCAAGCCATAGATGACTTTGAAAACATCTTCAAGTATGATTGGGCTGGGTACACGTTAGAGTGCTTGAAGACTGCAACAGCAAACTTCAAGGCTCAACTGGCTGCACATGTGCCAGGGGAAAAGATTGAGATTGGAGGCTGCACACTCTTCCTACAGGTAATCCATTTGACATTGCTTTGAAATAATCATACGGAAAATGTATTATTTGCCACGATGGAAGTGAATAATTTTCGGCATTTCACGTTTTTAGCTAAATGGTGACTAGATGGTAAAATAGATTAAAAAAATGACAAAACTCAGATCGATAATGAGCAGCACAGCATCGTAACATTTGTATTACAATCAGCTTTTATGTGATCATTCATACATGCTATAAAATTGTACATGCCTTTTAGTTTCATTACCTGAATGCAAGTTTCAACATGATTTGCCAAGCTAACTGGTATTTACCAGTTTTGAATGTAATAACCTAACTATTGCGTGCTTCACAGATATTCTACCTGATTCACTACATGCAAACTGGATTCTCTATGGATCACCCCGACATACCACTGATCAAGCATTTCAAACCAGATAAGATCAGAGCACTTAACAGGATAAATAAACCAAGGATGCTAAATCACCCGGCGTACCATCTGTTACCTACTACCAAGAAGGTAATTAAAGTGAATTAAATCATTTGAAATTCACAATTGAGGATGATCCATCCACTATAGATCAATGCATTCCTCAATTTATTACTGCAGCATGAGAATAAAAAGCATCAAATAAAAAGTAGTTCCTATATAGGTGTTAACTTACTTAATCAA
>DXKC01000030.1:0-31445 GCA_031170775.1 Cymbopogon citratus
CACCGGTATCAACCCACCAATCAGGTGAGGTACAAACTGAAAATGCAGAGGGTAATAGATTACCATACCCAGATGTAGCTCCTTCAGTCTCAACGGTGTTGACTGTCTTCTGTGGAGGAGGAGGCTTATACTTTGCATCAGGGCACTACCTAGCAAGATGTCCAGCCTTGCCACAGGTGAAACAGTTCATGTTCTCCTTGTTCAGCACCTTCTTACCCTTCTTGAAAAAGGTAGTGGGCTTCTGCTTAAGCTCTTGCTGAGGTTTCTTCTTCTGTGGTTTAGGACGGTTCTTTTGCACCACATGTGTGCTTGAACTTCCCTCACCAGTTACTTTCTTGCCCTTGACATCTTTTGCTCTCGCCTTGTCTTCAACATCTAGAGTCCCAACAAGCTCAGCAACGCTAAACTCTTACCTCTTATGTTTTAGAGAAGTTGCAAAATCAGTCCAAGATTGTGGCAATTTTGCAATCATGCAACCTGCCACAAACTTGTCAGGAAGAGCACACCCATACAGCTCAAGTTCCTTAACCAGCGTCTGTATCTCATGAGCCTGTTCGACTACCAGGCGGTTCTCAACCATCCGATAATCATGGAACTGCTCCATAACATACAGCTCAGAGCCGACATCAGAAACACCGTAACGGGCCTCAAGTGCCTCCCACATGTTTTTTCCAGTCGGTAGCTGCACATATGCGTCAATGAGGGAATCCCCAATGATGCTCAGCAAGGCAGCCTTGCAGGTGGTGTCATCGTGATCAAAAGCACGCTGCTCATCAGCATTCCTTACCACAGGAGTGGCCAGATCAGCGATAACATAAAAACACCGCATGGCCATCAACCACAGGATGGTTTTCTGGCGCCATCTCTTATAGTGAGTGCCCTCAAATGGCGATGGTTTAAGCAAACCCGCAAAGCCAACAGATAAAAATTACCTAAAACATTCATGTTTTTGGATTGTTAGGAATTTAGGCAAATTCATGTTTAATTTAATCCATAAAAATGACGTAAATACTAGCATCACAGCATATATGAATTTGTGGAACGGCATCATCATGAAGATTAAAACAAAGCTAACCATCACGGTATGACATGAATAATTTCCCAGAAAAATTACGTCTACCGATTTGCTAATGCTAGCCATGAACAAGATGATTCGTGCGATAACACTAAAGAGGTGTTTAGGATTATACCCAGCGGCAGAGCCGGAAGCACCGGAACCGGACGAACCAGTCATCGTGCTTTGTCGATGTAGTCGTCCCGCTCGTTGCAGTGCAGAGAGGAAGCAGTGCAGACGACCCGCACGCCTGGAGGAGGAAGATCACCGCAGCCGCCGGGAAGGAGTGGAAGACGAGCGAGTAGTCGTGCCGCCGACGGACACTCCCCAAAAACGTGATTGCCGCCTTCACCCGAGCAGGTGAACTCACTAGCGGAGACGTTCCGGAGGCCTACTCTTCCTGTACTTGTGCGCGCAAAAACAGGAACGGAGATGCCTAGCGGCAGAACTTTGGTTGTCTACGATGGCTCAAAAACCCAACAAGCAACTCGTGGCGTTGGAATATATATATATCATCTCTGCTGCCGCACACATGAGAAGGCAGAGAGGCTCACGATCACTAAAGCCCGGAGGCAGAAGCGTTTGCATGCTAAATGAAACTTCCAATTCATTTGCCAATTAACTAGTGGATGGAAATAAAGGTTCCTTTTGTAACTCATGCAAATAATTAAGTTAATTGGCAAAGTGAAACGTTGCATGCCTTCGTGACCTCTCGTTGCCAGCGGCCGCGGTCAAGCCAACTGCCCACGATGCAAGTGTACGTGCCGCCCATCAAGGTAATAAACCATTGATTATTATTTAACATAAATCATAGAGTTAATTCATTATTGAATATATTAATGACTTAGCTCATAATATATCAACAATCCCCACCAAACTCTAGGATTGATAGAAAATAATCTCAAAACCATAGTTCTTTGATATACCAGAGTTTCGATGGAGACTGTTAAGTTGAACATCCATCTAAAGTAATAACTACACTCAATCACAACTGACCAATGGTTGAATTGACAGTTTTCTGTGAGATGAGATTCACTAAAACCCCTAACTGATACTAGGCTGCAAAGAGCATCCCCTCTGGTTGAAGTATATAAGTCACACTTCCTGGCCCATTCATAAGTATCTAGAGATTACCCACATCTCATAGATTGTGACTAGCAATCGAACTCATATAGGTGTGTTCCTTGTAGGACATCCTGTAGGACAACATCCCTGCTCAATTGAGCCACTCGGATCACATTAAGAACTTAATCAACCTGCCATACAGTGTTGGAGAGATGGTACATCTCAAATGAGCTGGTCTTTTATTCTAAGGAGTCTCTCCCTCAGTCATCCACTAGCTTGTTGCACCGTCCTAATTCATGGGATCTCCGATCACATAGGACAGGTTACCACTGTGGAATGACTTCACGTGAGTCTTAAACCCAACTCCCTCGATGCACCTTCTATCACATTACGTGACAGACCCTTAGTGAATTGATCTGCCAGATTATTAGATGTATGTATATAGTCCAAAGCGATTACTCTGGAGTTTCTCAATTTTCTGACAGTCTTCAGACGCCTTTTCACATGCCTCGTAGACTTCATGTTGTCCTTAGAACTGTTGACTTTAGTTATCACAGTTTGATTGTTACAGTTCATACAAATAGCCGATATAGGCTTCTCCACAACCGGTAAATCCATAAGAGTTCACGGAGCCACTCAGCCTCAGCGCTAGCGGTATCCAATGCTGTTAATTCTGCTTTCATTGTAGACTTCGTTAAGATAGTCTGCTTGCAAGACTTCCAGGAAACAGCACCACCTCCAAGCAGAAACGCGTATCCGCTCGTGGCATATAACTCATCAGCATCAGAAATTCAACTAGAATCACAATAGCCCTCAAGTACCCTTGGATACCCGGTAAAGTGAATGCCATAACTCATTGTTCCTTTTAAATAGCGCAGAACTCTCTCAAGAGCTTTTCAGTGAGTATCTCCCGGATTTGACACAAACCGGCTTAATTTGCTCACAGCAAAAGAGATATCAGGTCTGGTTGCACTAGCTAAATACATGAGAGAACCAATTATTTGAGAATACCTCAGTTGATCTTTAGAAATTCTGCGATTCTTTTTAATTATTACACTTGGGTCATAAGGAGTAGGAGCAGGCGTACACTCACTGTACCCAAAGCGACTTAAAATCTTCTCCACATAGTGGGACTGCACAAGTGTTACCCCACCATTTCCTTCATCTCTCAAAAGCTTAATATTAAGAATAACATCAGCTATACCCAAATCTTTCATCTCAAAATTACTCGACAGAAAATCTTTCACTTCTTTAATCACATCAATATTATTCCCAAAGATTAAAATGTCGTCCACATATAAGCACAATATTACACCATTACCTCCACCAAATCGATAATATACACATTTATCAGCTTCATTCACAGCAAAGTCGGCTGATGTTAAAGTTTTATCAAACTTCTCATGCCATTGTTTAGGAGCTTGCTTTAGGCCGTACAAGGACTTTAACAGCTTACAAACCTTACCCTCTTGACCTTTTGCAATAAATCCATCTGGCTGATCCATATAGATCTCTTCCTCAAGCTCTCCGTTTAGGAAAGCTGTCTTAACATCCATCTGATGAATGAGAAGACCGTGTGAGGCAGCCAAGGATAAAAGCACACGAATGGTCGTCAAACGGGCAACTGGTGAGTAAGTGTCAAAATAATCTTCTCCTTCCTTCTGTGTATAGCCCTTAGCAACTAGCCTAGCCTTGTACTTCTCAACAGTACCATCAGGCCTTATTTTCTTTTTGAATACCCATTTACACCCCACAGGTTTACATCCATAAGGACGATCAACCACTTCCCAAGTACCATTAGACATAATAGAATCCATCTCACTTTGCACAGCTTCCTTCCACAAGTCAGCGTCAAGAGAGGAGTATGCCTCAGCAATGGTTGTGGGAGTGTCATCCACGAGGTATATAATAAAGTCATCACCAAAGGATTTTGCAACCCTCTGTCTCTTGCTCTTTCGAGTGACTGTATTATTGTCCTCCTCAGGAATTTCATCATGGGTTTCAACATCAGCGTGTATAACCGGTTCAGGAGAAATAGAAATAGAATCATAACTAGATATGCTAGGTGTATTGATTTTCATGGGAAATACATCTTCAAAGAATGTTGCATCTCTAAATTCCATGATTGTATCAACAACCATCTCAGAAATACTAGAATTTATAATTAAAAATCTCTAGCCCACGCTGTGAATGGCATAGCCAAGGAGAACACAATCTACAGTTTTAGGTCCAAGCTTTCGCTTTTTATTTATTGGCACATTCACTTTAGCCAAAAAACCCCACGTACGCAGATAAGAGAGATTTAATCTCTTTTTCTCTCATTTCTCAAATGGAGTAGTTTCTTTGTTCTTTGTGGGCACTCTGTTTAGAACATGACTCGCAGTCAATATAGCCTCACCCCACCATTCCTTAGATAAACATGCAGTCTCTAACATGGCAATCACCAAATCAGTTAGAGTGCGGTTCTTTCTCTCAGCAATCCCATTGGACTGTGGTGAGTATGGTGGCGTCTTCTCATGAATTATACCGTGCACCGCGCAAAACTCAGAAAATTCATTAGAGAAATACTCTCTTCCGCGATCGGACCGCAACCGTTTAATATTTTTCTCAAGTTGATTTTCTACCTCAGCTTTATAGATCTTAAAATAATGCAACGCCTTATCTTTAGTTTTTATTAGATACACATAGCAAAATCGAGTGCAATCGTCTATAAATTTAATAAAATAGCGCTTACCACCTTTGGTTAAAATTCCATTCATCTCACAGATATCTGAATGTATAAGTTCAAATGGTGCCAGTTCCCTCGTCTCAGCAGCCTTGTGAGGCTTATGGGTTGCTTTGCCTCAACACAAGCATGACACTTGGAATTTTTAACCACATCAAATTTAGGAATTAAATTTAAACTAGCTAAGCAGGACATACAACCAAAATTAATATGACATAATCTCGAATGCCAAATATTTGTCTCAACATTATCAACCACATGGTTCACCAAGCTAGAACAATTATCAACCAAAAACAAGCGGAACAAGCCTCCGCTCTCATAGCCTTTACCAACAAAAGTTCCAAACTTAGAAATGACACACTTATTAGACTCGAACACAAGTTTATAGCCATCACGACACAGCAAGGAGCCACTAATCAGATTCTTCCTTATTGAGGGGACATGATGCACGTTCTTGAGCTGCACGGTCTTTCCCGAAGTGAGCTTCAGATCGACCGTACCAACACCACGAACAGCCGCACGCGCCCCGTTCCCCATCAACAAGGAGCCAGCCCGCCCGACCTGGTAAAAAGAAAACAAGGAGAAATCAGCACATACATGAATATTCGCACCGGTATCAACCCACCAATCAGGTGAGGTACAAACTGAAAATGCAGAGGGTAATAGATTACCATACCCAGATGTAGCTCCTTCAGTCTCAACGGTGTTGACTGTCTTCTGTGGAGGAGGAGGCTTATACTTTGCATCAGGGCACTCCCTAGCAAGATGTCCAGCCTTGCCACAGGTGAAACAGTTCATGTTCTCCTTGTTCAGCACCTTCTTACCCTTCTTGAAAAAGGTAGTGGGCTTCTGCTTAAGCTCTTGCTGAGGTTTCTTCTTCTGTGGTTTAGGACGGTTCTTTTGCACCACATGTGCGCTTGAACTCCCCTCACCAGTGACTTTCTTGCCCTTGACATCTTTTGCTCTCGCCTTGTCTTCAACATCTAGAGTCCCAACGAGCTCAGCAATGCTAAACTCTTGCCTCTTGTGTTTTAGAGAAGTTGCAAAATCAGTCCAAGATTGTGGTAATTTTGCAATCATGCAACCTGCCACAAACTTGTCAGGAAGAGCACACCCATACAGCTCAAGTTCCTTAACCAGCGCCTGTATTTCATGAGCCTGTTCGACTACCGGGCGGTTCTCAACCATCCGATAGTCATGGAACTGCTCCATGACATACAGCTCAGAGCCGGCATCAGAAACGCCGTAACGGGCCTCAAGTGCCTCCCACATGGCTTTTCCAGTCGGTAGCTGCACATATGCATCAATGAGGGAATCCCCAATGATGCTCAGCAAGGCAGCCTTGCAGGTGGTGTCATCGTGATCAAAGGCCCGCTGCTCATCAGCGTTTCTAACCACAGGAGTGGCCAGATCAGCGACAACATAAAAACACCGCATGGCTGTCAACCACAGAATGGTTTTCTGGCGCCATCTCTTATAGTGTGTGCCCTCAAATGGCGATGGTTTCAGCAGACCCGCAAAGCCAACAGATGAAAATTGCCTATTTCACGTTTTTGGATTGTTAGGAATTTAGGCAAATTCATGTTTAATTTAATCCATAAAAATGACGTAAATATTAAGAGCTTGACAACATATATGAACTTGTGGAACGACATCATCATGACGATTAAAATAAAGCTAACTAGCAAGGTAGAGCATGAATAATTTTCTAGAAAAATTACTTCTACCAATTTGCTAATGCTAGCCATAAATAAGATGATTCGTGCGATAACAGTAAAGAGACGATTAGGATTATACCCAGCGGCAGAGCCGGAAGCACCCGAGGTTGACATGGTGCTTTGTCGGAGTAGTCGTCCCGCTCGACGCAGTGCAGAGAGGAAGCTGTGCAGACGATCCGCACGCCGGGAAGAAGACGATCACCACTGCAACCGCCGGGAAGGAGTGGAAGACGAGCGAGTAGTCGTGCCACCGACGGACACTCCCCAAAAACGTGATTGCCGCCTTCACCCGAGCAGGTGAACTCGCCGACGGAGACGTTCCGGAGGCCTACTCTTCCCTCTTGTGTGCGCGCACGAGAAGAAACGGGGAAAAACAATCGAACAGCAAGAACCTTTGGTGGTATATGTTGGCTCTCTCTGCACCCCACGAAGGAATTATATATATATAGTCCACACGTATGAGAAGGCTAAGCAACTCAAGAAGCCAGGAGGCAGCCAAGGTGATTCACGTTGATTACTCAAGGGAAAACTGCCATATTCATTTTGCCAATGAATTAATCCGTAACTCATGCATGTCCACGTTACTCACTGGAAAAACTCTCATAGTCATTTTCCAATTAATTACATAATGGATGGAGATGAATAGTCCTTCCGTAACTCATGCATTCAAGAATTTTAATTGGCAAACTGAAAGATGATCACTCGCTACCTGCCTGACCTCCACGCCTCATGCGGCATACGTATAGTCATATGGTATTAAGCCAATGAATATTATTTAATATAAATCATAGAGTTTATTAATTATTGAATATATTATATGACTTAGGCCATAATATATCAACAATCCCCACCAAACTCTAGGATTCGTAGAAAATAATCTCAAAACCATAGTTCTTTGATATACCAGAGTTTCGATGGAGACTGTTAAGTTGAACATCCATCTAGAGTAATAGCTACACTCAACCACAACTGACCAATGGACAGAACCTTGAATTGACAGTTTTCTGTGAGATGAGTTTCACTAAAACCCTTAACTGGTACTAGGCTGCAAAGAGCATCCCCTCTGATTGAAGCATATAAGTCACACTTCGCGGCCCATTCATGAGTATCTAGAGATTACCCACGTCTCATAGATTGTGACTAGCAATCGAACTCATATAGGTGTGTTCCTTATAGGACGTCCTGTAGGACAACATCCCTACTCAAAAGAGCCACTCGGATCACATTAAGAACTTAATCAACCTGCCATACAGTGTTGGAGAGACGGTACATCTCAAATGAGCTGGTCTTTATTTTAAGGGGGTCTCTCCCTCTGTCATCCACTAGCTTGTTGTACCGTCCTAATTCACGGGATCTCCGATCACAAAAGACAGGTTACCACTATGGAATGACTTCACGTGGGTCTCAAGCCTAACTCCCTCGATGCACCTTCTATCACATTACGTGACAAACCCTTGGTGAATTGATCTGCCAGATTATTAGATGTATGGACATAGTCCAATGCAATTACTCCGGAGTTTCTCAATTTTCTGACAGTCTTCAGACGCCTTTTCACATGCCTTGTAGACTTCATGTTGTCCTTAGAACTGTTGACTTTGGTTATCACAGTTTGATTGTCACAGTTCATAGAAATAGCCGGTATAGGCTTCTCCACAACCGGTAAATCCATAAGGAGTTCACGGAGCCACTCAGGCCTCAGCGCCAGCGGTATCCAATGCTGTTAATTCTGCCTCCATTGTAGACTTCGTTAAGATAGTCTGCTTGCAAGACTTCCAGGAAACAGCGCCACCTCCAAGCAGGAACGCATATCCGCTCGTGGCATATAACTCATCAGCATCAGAAATCCAATTAGCATCACAATAACCCTCAAGTACCCTTGGATACCCGGTAAAGTGAATACCATAACTTATTGTTCCTTTTAGATAGCGCAGAACTCTCTCAAGAGCTTTCCAGTGAGTATCTCCCGGATTTGACACAAACCGGCTTAATTTGCTCACAGCAAACGAGATATCAGGTCTGGTTGCACTAGCTAAATACATGAGAGAACCAATTATTTGAGAATACCTCAGTTGATCTTTAGAAATTCTGCGATTCTTTTTAATTATTACACTTGGGTCATAAGGAGTAGGAGCAGGCGTACACTCACTGTACCCAAAGCGACTCAAAATCTTCTCCACATAGTGGGACTGCACAAGAGTTACCCCACCATTTCCTTCATCTCTCAAAAGCTTAATGTTAAGAATAACATCAGCCACACCCAAGTCTTTCATCTCAAAATTACTCGATAGAAAATCTTTCACTTCTTTAATCACATCAATATTATTCCCAAAGATTAAAATATCATCCACATATAAGCACAGTATTACACCATTACCTCCACCAAATCGATAATATACACATTTATCAGCTTCATTCACAGCAAAGCCGGCTGATGTTAAAGTTTTATCAAACTTCTCATGCCATTGTTTAGGAGCTTGCTTGAGGCCGTACAAGGACTTTAACAGCTTACAAACCTTACCCTCTTGACCTTTTGCAATAAATCCATCAGGCTGATCCATATAGATCTCTTCCTCAAGCTCTCCGTTCAGGAAAGCTGTCTTAACATCCATCTGATGAATGAGAAGACCGTGTGAGGCAGCCAAGGATAAAAGCACACGAATGGTCGTCAGACGGGCAACAGGTGAGTAAGTGTCAAAATAATCTTCTCCTTCCTTCTGTGTATAGCCCTTAGCAACTAGCCTAGCCTTGTACTTCTCAACAGTACCATCAGGCCTCATTTTCTTTTTGAATACCTATTTACACCCCACAGGTTTACATCCATAAGGACGATCAACCACTTCCCAAGTACCATTAGACATAATAGAATCCATCTCACTTTGCACAGCTTCCTTCCACAAGTCAGCGTCAAGAGAGGAGTATGCCTCAGCAATGGTTGTGGGAGTGTCATCCACGAGGTATATAATAAAGTCATCACCAAAGGATTTTGCAACCCTCTGTCTCTTACTCTTTCGAGCGACTGTATTATTGTCCTTCTCAGGAATTTCATCATGGGTTTCAATATCAGCGTGTATAACCAGTTCAGGGGAAATAGAAATAGAATCATGACTATATATGCTAGGTGTATTGATTTTCATGGGAAATATATCTTCAAAGAATGTTGCATTTCTAGATTCCATGATTGTATCAGCAACCATCTCAGGAATACTAGAACTTATAATTAAAAATCTATAGCCCACGCTGTGAATGGCATAGCCAAGGAGAACACAATCAATAGTTTTAGGTCCAAGCTTTCATTTTTTATTTATTGGCACATTCACTTTTGCCAAACAACCCCACGTACGCAGATAAGAGAGATTTAATCTCTTTTTCTCCCATTCCTCAAATGGAGTAATTTCTTTGTTCTTTGTGGGCACTCTGTTTAGAACATGACTCGCAGTCAATATAGCCTCACCCCACCATTCCTTGGATAAACCTGCAGTCTCTAACATGGCATTCACCAAATCAGTTACAGTGCGGTTCTTTCTCTCAGCAATCCCATTGGACTGTGGTGAGTATGGTGGCGTCCTCTCATGAATTATACCGTACACCGCACAAAACTCAGAAAATTTATTAGAGAAATACTCTCCTCCGCGATCGGACCGCAACCGTTTAATGTTTTTCTCAAGTTGATTTTCTACCTCAGCTTTATAGATCTTAAAATAATACAACGCCTCATCTTTAGTTTTCATTAGATACACATAGCAAAATCGAGTGCAATCGTCTATAAATGTAATAAAATAGCGCTTACCACCTTTGGTTAAAATTCCATTCATCTCACAGATATCTGAATGTATAAGTTCAAGTGGTGCCAGTTCCCTCGTCTCAGCAGCCTTGTGAGGCTTACGGGGTTGCTTTGCCTCAACACAAGCATGGCACTTGGAATTTTTAACCACATCAAATTTAGGAATTAAATTTAAACTAGCTAAGCGGGACATGCAACCAAAATTAACATGACATAATCTTGAATGCCAAATATTTGTCTCAATATTATCAACCACATGGTTCACCAAGCTAGAACAGGTATCAACTAAAGACAAGCGGAACAAGCCTCCACTTTCATAGCCTTTACCCACAAATGTTCCAAACTTAGAAATGACACACTTATTGGATTCAAACACAAGTTTATAGCCATCACGACACAGCAAAGAGCCACTAATCAGATTCTTCCTTATTGAGGGGACATGATGCACGTTCTTGAGCTGCACGGTCTTTCCCGAAGTGAGCTTCAGATCGACCGTACCAACACCATGAACAGCCGCACGCGCCCCGTTCTCCATCAACAAGGAGCCAGCCTGCCCGACCTGGTAAAAAGAAAACAAGAAGAAATCAGCACATACATGAATATTAGCACCGGTATTAACCCACCAATCAGGTGAAGTACAAACTGAAAATGTAGAAGGTAATAGATTACCATACCCAGATGTAGCTCCTTCAGTCTCAACGGTGTTAACTGTCTTCTGTGGAGGAGGAGGCTTATACTTTGCATCAGGGCACTCCCTAGCAAGATGTCCAGCCTTGCCACAGGTGAAACAGTTCATGTTCTCCTTGTTTAGCATCTTCTTACCCTTCTTGAAATAGGTAGTGGGCTTCTGCTTAAGCTCATGCTGAGGTTTCTTCTTCTGTGGTTTAGGATGGTTCTTTTGCACCACATGTGCGCTAGAACTCCCTTCACCGACGACTTTCTTGCCCTTGACATCTTTTGCTCTCGCCTTGTCCTCAACATCTAGAGTCCCAACGAGCTCAGCAACGCTAAACTCTTGCCTCTTATGTTTCAGAGAAGTTGCAAAATCAGTCCAAGATTGTGGCAACTTTGCAATCATGCAACCTGCCACAAACTTGTCAGGAAGAGCACACCCATACAGCTCAAGTTCCTTAACCAGTGCCTGTATCTCATGAGCCTGTTCGACTACCGGACGGTTCTCAACCATTCGATAATCATGAAACTGCTCCATGACATACGGCTCACAGCCGGCATCAGAAACGCCGTAGCGGGCCTCAAGTGCCTCCCACATGGCCTTTTCAGTCGGTAGCTGCACATATGCGTCAATGAGAGAATCCCCAATGATGCTCAGCAAGGCAGCCTTGCAGGTGGTGTCGTCATGATCAAAGACCCGCTGCTCATCAGCAGTCCTTACCACAGTAGTGGCTAAATCAGCGACAACATAAAAACACCGCATAGCGGTCAACCACAGAATGGTTTTCTGGCGCCATCTCTTATAGTGAGCGCCCTCAAATGGCGATGGTTTAAGCAAGCCCGCAAAGCCAATAGATGAAAATTGCCTAAAATAATCACGTTTTTGGATTATTAGGAATTTAGGCAAATTCATGTTTAATTTATTCCATAAAAATGATGTAAATACTAATATCAAGACATCATATGTGTGCTTGTGGAACGACATGAACACATAGATTAAAACAAAGCTAACTAGCAAGATATGACATGAATATTTTCTCAGAAAAATTACGTCTATCAATTTGCTAATGCTAGCCATGGAGAGAATAATTTGAGCGATTAAAATAAGAAGGCGTTTAGGATTATACCCAACGGCAGAGCCGGAGGCACCGGAACCTGACGAACCAGTCATCGTGCTTTGTCGATGTAGTCGTCCCGCTCGATGCAGTGCAGAGAGGATGCCGTGCAGATGATCCGCACGCCGGGAAGAAGATGATCACCGCAGCCGCTGGGAAGGAGTGGAAGACGAGCGAGTAGTCGTGCCGCCGACGGACACTCCCCAAAAACGTGATTGCCGCCTTCACCCGAGCAGGTGAACTCACTGACGGAGACGTTCCGGAGGCCTACTCTCCCCTCTCGTGTGCGCGCACGAGAAGGAACGGGGAAGAACTAGAGAGTAGCAGAATATGTGGTTGTTTTCTACAGCCAAATGACAGATGGAGCAGGAGCCAATATATACTCATCCACCGTGTAACCCAACAGACACCGGAGCAGATCAAAAGACAGGATACGAAATAGCTTTTGTTGCTATCGTTGCATGTCCAAATTAAATGAGTGAAACTCCCACCATCAAATCACCTCATTAGAAAAGGGAAGCAACTCCCGTAACTGTGACTTGATTAGAAGGAACTCCTATTTTAATCCACATTGATTTGTAAAACTCCTGCATCTAATAGAGTTAGTGATAGCATGTCATGCATGCATACACGTTTGGGCTCCATCACAATTCCATATTGCATTAATCCACAATAAACAGTTTTAATACAAACCATAGAGTTTATTAGAATTATTAAATATTATATTGGCCTTGCCTATATTATATTCAACAATACCCGAGAGCAGAAGTGTAAGCCATATTGCTGCCTGACATCTAAGAAGCCACCTGACTTGAGTTTTTACCCAGGAAGAGGAGACTGGAGGAATTAGTTGTGTTGTCGCATGCAGGTGAGCTATCTCGTCAGCTCTAAGCTGCCAAAAAGACAGCAGCCCGGTTGAGCCCATTTTACGCGATGTTGACATCTTCTCCTTGTAGTAATAATGTACAGGTTTGTTTAATTGGGTGCAGCGCAAACCAAGAAGCAGATTCAGAATTTCAGGCACGCCTGGACCCTGAGATTAGTGGGCGGCGGGGCGCCTGCCATGACGACGGTGGCCTTGGACACGCCTCTCGTCTTTGGGAGAAGGATGAGCGCCAGGACCGCGCAGATGAGGGCGAAGACGGCACCGATGCCCAAGGCCGGAGCGTTTCCTTTGTTGAAGGCGCCATCAATGGGGCCTGCGCTGAGCGCCATCACCAGCTGTGGAAAGACGGAGGCAATGCCGAGGACGCCAATGGTGAGACCTTGGCCACCCCCCTCCTCAGAGGCAACCTCAGACGCCACGGCTGCAGGTAGAGTGAACAACACCTGCGTGCATGCAATGCAATGCAACAAGGAAAGTAGTACATTATTAAGCAACAAATGCAATGCAAAACAAAACAAAACGAGTGTTGTCTTAATTACGGCCTGTGGGATGCCGATGAGAGCGAAGATAGCGAGCACAGCATTCTTGAAGCTATGGTGGGGGCCAACGGAGAGGGAGGCGGCGGACGAGGGCTTGTAGCCCTTCATGGAGACCATGCCAAGGATGACCATGGCCACCATGAGGATGAACACCATGAGGCTGCTAATGGACCAAACGGCCCGAGATGTGAGCTTCCGGCATAACTTAGGGATGAGCAAGGAGGTGACGCCCAACGCGATGGAGCAGAAGAGGAGGCCCATGGCACCCTCGTGGACGCCAGCGTTGTACAGGTCCACCTTGCTGGCCACGCCCTGCGGCTCGCCATGGAAGATCTCCCGGCCCATCCAGTCAGTGTCATACTGGATAAGCGGGAACCACGACAGCTGCATGTGATCGACAAAGACAGAGTCAGTCAGATAGAGTAAATGAGATGAGCTAACGGTGTTCGTACCCAGCTAACGCCTGTGACGATGAGTACACCGAACATGGCAGGGGGGAGGTTCTTGAGGCTCTTGAAGAGATTGACGAACAAGGAGCACATGCCGCCAGAGGCATCGCCGACGTTGTCCTTGTCGAGCTGCTCCTCATCAGCAGTCCACAAGGTGACCGACATGGTGATTATAATGAGGATCTGAGTGATCAACAAACCAAAGGAAAGTGATCAAAATCTCACTGCACCAGCGAGAGACGAATGAAGCAACATTAATGGTGCCTGCTCATAACTTTTTTTTCGCGATCAGGCTCATAACTATTCCCTCATTTCTAAATTATAAGTTATTCTAAAAACCTTGAAGAGTCTATCAAGTTTGCTGAAATTTATATGATAAGATAATACCATTAATATCAATTAATTATCACTAGGTTCTTCATTAATTATTAATTATATTTTCATAGTATATCCCTTTGGTGTCATATATTTTTGTAACTTGTTTTTATAGTTTTGGTTAAACTGAAGATACTTTGACTCTAAGATCTTGGAATCAAATACAATTTGGGACGGAGGGATTACACACCAACGCGGTCAAGAAAGCGCCTTTGAGGTTGGCACAGGCATTGCAGCACGCCGCGGTTTTGAGCCAAGGGAGCCACCTGATAAAAACAGTTATAGTATGGATCAACCAGACCTAACACATCGTCACATCAGTAAAGGAAAAAAAAATGAAAGGCTTTGAGGAGATGATCGAATCAGAGGCTTCGTACTCGTGCCATTTGGCGTTGGCGCCGGACAAATATCCGAGCACGCCGCCGAGAGCCAACCACACACGGAGAAGATGGCCTGGCCAACGTTGGGGCCGTGCTGTCCAACTGCAGAATAATGCAGTAAACAAACAACATTTATTCCTGCACTGCGTGCGTGCAAGTGATAGAATTCAAATTCAAACAAAATACATAAACCCTGCGAAGCGAAACACCCGCTTGCATGTTCCCCAGTACCAGCTAGGTCTGCCATCATCGCGCGACAAGGTCCCTGGACCATCATGTTGGCAAAGTTGAGGAACCAGAAGCCAACATTGTAGACGGCGGCGGCGTACCAGCGGGAGCCGGTGAACGTGCTGCAGTGCTCCTTGGTGTCCCGGAGGCGGCGCCCAATGTCGGCTGAGAACCCGATCATCATCACCTTGCATTGCCGGAGCACCATCATCATCACCTTTTTTTTTAAAAAAAAACGTGGGGATATCACTACTGCGTACTTTCTCCATCTCAAATTATAAAATGTTTGTGTTTTTTACTCTAAGTTTGATCACTCATCTTATTCAAAAAAAATTTATGCAAACATAGTAAAATTTAAGTTTTTCTTGAAGAACTTTTATTAATAAAACAAGCTGCAACAAAATAAGAGACATTTTGCATAATTTTTTTGAGTAAGATAAGTGGTCAAACTTAGTGTCAAAAAATCAAATGTGTTATAATTTGGGATGGAGGAGGTAGAAAGCAAATGGATCGCCAGGGAAAAGTGTGATGTCACGTGTGTGCTTACAGAGAGGCAAATGACGATGCATCCAGCGAGGATGAAGGGACTCCTGCGTCCCATCTTCGAGGTGCACCGGTCACTGTAGTAGCCCGCGATCGGTAGCATCTGCCAACGAAATCAATTCACATTAATCCCGGCCAACCTCGGAAGAGGAAAGAATAACATGACTAGACGTATGAAAACGAATCTTGGTAATCTTATATATCTTGAAATTAAATCTTGGTAATTAAAACCTCAAAAATGCCTGAAGATAAATATGAAAATAATCGTAGGTGAGTAGTTCCATACCTTGTACAGTACAACACTTCTGCAAATATTGGATATATCTGAAACTGTCCCCTTTCCCCCTCCCCTGTCGAGCTCCCCCAACGTGCGACTCTGGGGAGGGGCGGCGGTAGGGATCTCATCGGTGCCACTAGGCTCGCCCTCCTACCTCTGCTCCGGATCGTCGCTGCCATCCGGCGTGCCGCAGCGGCGACCCCGTCGGTGAGTGGGTCCCCTCCCTTTCCCCCAAAACCACACAAACCAACCTCTTTAGATCTAGCGTGGTAGAGCGGACGACTGGTCAGATCCCCCTATGCAAGATCTGTCCTTTGCAGTCTGACTCCCCTTTGTCCTACGCAAATTCAGGCTTCCAGGCTTCCTAGGCTAGCATATCAAGTCATGGCTAGATGCCAGCCACGATGATCGGGGTAGCAGTGGCCTTGCTGAGCCGCGTGATCGTCAGTGTCGTGGTTGGCCACCTTGCGACCGCCAGATTTGGGTGGACTGCTGGCCAGCCAACCGATGACTGGTTGCCTAGTGCTGGCTCAGCGCACAGTTTGTGGCACTAGCGCTGACCAACAGTGGCAATGGGCTTCAACCTCTGTTGCACCCGTGTGGCGGGACCTAAGCTCGTGCCATGCCGCGGCCGGCCACTTTCTATGGCTCCAACCGGCGGGGTGGATCTAGGACCTAAGGTTCGGATCTCACATCTACACCCCATCCCTAAAGGACCATGCGGTTTGGAGGTTGTTCCCCGGTAATGGGCGGTTTGCTAGCCGTTCCCTGAATATAGCTTATGTATGTCAACCTTGCTCGACTTGCTTTGGGTCGGCGTCGGTAGGGCATTCCATCACCTACCTTCTTCAAGGTGTCACCGAAGACTCCGCTCATCGAGCATGCTGATAGGGCAGGTCTTGGTTGAGATTCCTACTTTAGTGTTCTACCAGCGTTGATGGTGTCTCTGGATATCACTACTCTTTGTGAAGGCTTTAGAGTAGTAGTCATGTTGAACCTGCCCCATCTTCCGCCTCTATCGCCAGAGTCGCCCCTTATGGGGTGTGCCCTTGTGTGCTTCAATCTTCTCGTCGCAGTGGCCCATCCAACAATTGGCTTGGTGTTGTTGCAGTTGTTTGCCCTCGGCAGATCCTTTGCCATTGATGCTTGTCAGGTAGATGCTCTGCCGCCGATGTCACTTTAGTCTCGCCCCCCTCAGGCAGATGCTTTGCAACTAAGGATGGGTTGGCCCGTCTTCATCGGCAGATGCTTTGCCACTACGGTCTCTAGCAGATATTTTACACTATACCACAGCCCAAGCTAGCGTCCGACCAACGGTCGCTAAAAATATCGATACAGCGTTGGACGGTCGGTCGGTATAGCTAAGTGGCTTACGGTCGGACGCTATATCTTAGTTTTGTCGTCAGACGGTCGGTCGCTATTTCTATTTGAGTTTACTGTTAGACGGTCGGTCGCTAAATCCTTTTTTTAAGGTCCGCTGGTCCGTCGCTATATTGAATTGGGCCTGCGCTCACAACATTTAGCCCAATTCACGCCTAAATTTTAGTAAAGCCCACAAAGAAAAGGAAAAAACACTACAAGAAATATGTATGTCATCTTATGACATATATGCCATAACATCTCGATAAAATATCACTAAATGAGTGATTTTATGACATTTGCTTTGGAGGCATGAAAAACATATGACCAAAACAAATTTATGTTATATGATTCATTGATTGTATGATCAGTGCTGATTTCGAGGTTAATGTATAAACAAATGATATTATATTGTATTTTTCTCCTATGGATATCGTCTGACTGTTGGACGCTATATAATATAAGCGTCTGACTATTGGTCGCTACAAGTTTCTAATAGGCGTCGAACGGTCGGTTGCTATATCTTTACCATACCGTCCAACGGTCGGTCGCTATAACTTATAGCAACGCCACTTATAGCGACCGTCCAAGTCGGACGCTATATATTTATAGCGACCGTCAGTATGTCGCTATACCGACTTATAGCGACCATCCATAGGACGCTGTAGATAGGCTGTGGTATAGTGTTACCGTTGTTAGCCTCCGTGGCAAATGCTTTACCGTCGAGGGGTGTCCGGTCGTTTTCCTGGTGGATACTTTGTTGCTATTGGAAGGTCATCTTGTCTAGCCTGTGCATGGATATATTGCAACCGCGGTTTCTCTACTTTGTGTTATTATTTTCTTCTGTCACTGGTTACACTTTGTTGGGGTGTTGAGGCCGTGGGTCTATGTATCGTTGCTATCTTGCTTTTCTTTATTTTGTGGTGTTGAGGCTGTGGGTCTGTGTATCGTTGTTATCTTGCTTTTCTTTATTTTACTGTGTTGTGTCTTTGGGACATGTAGTACTATGATTACTTGCATGTTCTTGAAATGTTTTAAACTTTACTTTCTCTTAATGAAAAGTGCACCATAGTACGGTCGAGGAAAAAAAAGTTTCATAGCCTGCATAGATTTATTTTGATTTGACAAAATTAACGTTCTTTATTTTTATCCAGTAATGTTCTTTATTATATTTATCCAAATAGTAGTTGGAGATAAGATCAGAATGATATATAGGAGTAGAGTACAAGATAATGCTCGTACCACAAATCCGGAGATAGGCCCGCAGAGCCACGTGAGAGACACATAGCTGTGTGAGATCCCGAGAGTCTGAGCGGGGGCGGGGCGGGCATATGAAAAGGTCATCGTTGATAAGACCATGAAAATATCGGATCAGAGAAAAACTAAAACCATGTACGTACTACCTGAGAGTAGGGCGAGAGGAGGGAGAGCTGCAGCGCCGACCCGTACTGGAGGCCGCCGGCGACCATGCACGCCAAAAATAGTCGCACGATGCCTATCGGCGGCTTCCGGTGGCTCACGTTTCCAGTGCCGGCAACGACGCCGCGCTCCAGGTTCATGGTGGCCAACTCGACGCGCTGCTGCTTGTTGGCGTCATCCTCCTTGCCTACGTCGCCGTCCATGGCTGCTGCGGCGGCGGTGCGAGGTGCGAGGCAGCAGACGATAGGGACAGGGAAATGATCACGGGATGGATGGGGCTGGTTGGATTTGGACGAGATAGCAAAAGCGAGCACCGGGCGCGGGAACGAAGAATGAAGCTAGCGTGACGGCTTAAGTATATAGCTTGCTTCATATATGGTTCCAAAGAGAAGGAACAGAAAAAGATCACAATTAGCCGCCTCCGGCCAATATGTATCGTTTGCTTGGATGGATGGTCCTCAAGGAAGAAAAAGGAATTAACAAACAGATTCTGAACAATGATTTCGATGGAGACCTTGTTACATTGGCGCTTCTGATCAGAGCGAGGGAGGTGTGGTGCTTGATCAGTGGGTGATGTGATGGTCTGTTGACTTATTGACAACCTTTTGGGTTGTTCTCTCTCGTCGTTTCGCTGAGCGTTACTACATGCAACCACAATGTCTGTATATATCTATCTATTAAAGGAGTGTTGAAATTGACATCTATTCTCACCCAGAAATACCATACCCACTACGGATTCTGTCTCTAGATTTATGTCTGACAGGTGGGCCCATCAGAAACTAATGGCAGGAACATATGAAACCAGCGTGTTTCACACTTCGCCGCTGCCCTCGGTCGAACCTTTTTACACCGAGCGATTGTATACCCGCCCGCGTACCCACAGCAGTTACTTCGCACACGCCACCAGACTCCGCCCACACGCACCCGCTCCTCGACACCACCAAACGCCGCCAAACCTCGCGCTCCTTCGCTCGCGAACGCCGGTCGGGCCACTCGGCTACTAGGCGACCAGGGAGACGAGACGAGAGAAAACCGTCGCCTCCGGCACGTGCCCGCCCGTCTCCCGGATCCTCGGCGATGGGCAGTCTCGGCGGTCGTGGTTCCTGCGGTGGCGCCCCATCCTGCGGCGCAACGGACCAGATCCGGCCCTCAACTGCAACAACCGCAGCGGCGTGCTCACCCCTATCGCGGCATCTCTCCATCCTCACCGGCGGCGCTGGCACCGGCACCGGCACCCACCTCCGAGCCCCAGGCATAAACGCCCTCCTAGACGTCAGCCAGGGCGTGGCTTCCTCCATGCGACGGCGTCGGCGCTCCATGCCCCCTCCCCACCTACGGCGGCACCCCCTTCTCCAACGGACGACATCTTGCACGCCCTCGGCTTGGCTCTCTCGCCGCCTCCCGATGAGTGTTGCATCTCCTTCGACACCCTGGTAACAACCATGCTACATCCTTTCCCGTTCCCCAACTCAAACTCGATCCGTGAGGGTTCGTTTAAGACGATTTGGATTTGTGTGCTGTGCTTGCGCCTCCCAGTAACAGCATATTCGTGCATCAGAAGGGCATACAGGCAGCTATCACTGTAAATATTCTTAATAGAGTAAATGTCAATCGATATCTGCTATCCAGGATCCAGTAACTTGTGGTGCTGGTGTATGTTTGGCAATTATGGTTTCTTCTCCCTGTTTGTCGCTAAATGAATTCTGGGATTTCAGACCACAACATGTACAACTCTTTCGGATGCACTGTTTATGAAGCAACCAAAGCCTGGTGATTGGTAATGGTCTTCCCTATTTGCCTCGGGCCTCTTAGCTGTTTGATGAAATGTTTATCTAGCATATGTCACCCACATTCTCATGTCAATTCAGTTGCTTCGAGTTTCAAATATGGCATAGAAATGTAGCATATGTAATGAACTGACTTATTTCTGTGCACCACCGCAGCAACATACAATGGACTGATTGTTGACCTGAAAAATAATAGAACACTACTTTGGATTCAATAAAATAATACTACACTGTCGGCATATATTGATTATTGATTGTTTGTGTAATTTTTCGATTGGTGATTACATGCTCATTTAGATTTATATATACTTTGAACATTAGCATGTTGATGTGGTTTATCTAGAAACTGGTCGGTCCCTGCATTTTCGTACTTATATATGACCCAATTCACCAATGTATAGATGCCTGGTAGAGAGAGCAAGTGGGCACACATTATTTAATTGGAGCTAAATATTTAATTGTATATGCAGGGGCTGTAGAGGAAAAAAAATATACCATTTGCAATAAAATTTCATCACACTGACATGGTGAGCGCATCTTCTATACAGCAAGGTAAGACTTCTATGCTATGTTTTTGTCTGTGAAACAGGAATAGTTCAACATCTACTTTTGATCTACCCTAAATTAATTCCTGATACAAGATAACCACGTATCAGGTTTTTTTGGGATGGCTGTCACCTTGGTACATTTGGGGACAGGCTTTTTACCCTGACCATGTATGTCATGCTCTGCAAGCAGTTCGGTTTCTTTACATCAAATTTAGCTGATTAGCCATTGCATGTAAGCTATTGATTCATGAACCAAACTTTCTTTTCTTGGGCCGACGACATAGCTTACAACACATTTTTACTGCTGCGGGGGAGATGAACATGCTACTGGTACTGGGATGAAACACCTATTTTTATGAGTATATTTATACAACCAAATGAATCCTTAAAAGTGCAATGGAGAGTTGCAGGGGATACGTGTGTTTGGACCCTAAGCCGAAGTGTGTTTTTCTCTCACCTAGACAACTCTCTATGTTTTAGGGTAGGGAGTTTTTTTGGTCGTGTATATAAAGGATGTTCAGAGAATGGGCAGGTAGTAGTCTGTCTCAAAACCATTTTGATGCTCTGACATTTTGTCTATAAAGTTAAATCCTCTCAAAGTAAAAATATTGGTCGATAGTGCTAACATAATGAATTAATTAACAATTATAGGTACGTCTTGGATTAGTCCTGGATACTAACAGAGGTTTGCTTCCCAGGTTGTACTTTGTGAAACAACCTGATCATAATGGTCTTCAGAGAAATAGATCTAATTGGCTACTGTTTTGATACTGACAATGCCTTCTTGTTTAGGAGTTTATGCCTTTGGGGGTCACTAGAAGATCATCTTCATGGTTTGTGTTCTTGTCCATATTATTTTCTGCTTCTCCCTATGTTTTATTTTCTCGTGGTAGCATAAAGAATGATCTTTCCTTGCTATCTTACAGGAGTTGTCCAGGGGTGAACATTTTGGAGTCGATAGTGATTGAGGATATAGTTCTCTCAGATTAGTTTGATGCTATTTTCTTATGGCCATAGATATTTTGTGTTACTTGTTAATTATTTTATTAAAGATTAATAACTTTTCTTTATCCGTGCAATTTTATCCTTTCAACTGATATAAAATATCTAATCTAACTTCAAAGAATATATATTTTCTTTATAAAAAATATTTTATAAACACGTGCGTGTCGCACGTGCATTTCCACTAGTTTGATACAAAAGCATGATGGTATAGCTCCTCCTCGATCTTCATTTTTCATGGGGAATGATTCTGCTGTTGAAACGTGATTCTTTTAAGAACATCAAAACACATGTGGTAATTTTGAATTTTACATGATCCGCTTTACAGCTCCACCATTAAACAATAGAGTTCCAGCACATGCATCTCCTGTTGAGCATCTCAACTTAGGAGTGTCACTAGGTACTACAAGCAAGGAGACATATCAGTATGCACGAAAAGCTTATCAGTGATGTGTCTAGACAGTTATTAGTGACGCGGAAAAGACACGTCATTGTTCTTGCATTAATTAGCATAAATATTTTGACAGAAATATGGCTCATGTACATATATAAATCTAATGTGAAAAACTACCATAAATTTTAAGATGGTTTTTTAATGGTGAAATTAACTAGCATGAATTTCCAACACAGAGTAGTAACTAACTTGGCCGACTCCTGCAGCTCGTCTGCTGCGCCCACACCGCCACGCTGCCCCGCTTGCCATGTGCCCGCGCGGCTGTGCTGCCCCTCTCACCGCTTACCTAAGCCGTCGCGCTCGCACCGCCTTGCTCGCGGCTCATCTGAGCGGCGGCAGCACCCTGCCGCACCGCTCGCTGCTCACAAACGTGGCTGCGAGGCCCTGCTCGCCCATGTTCTGCTATCCGCTTGAGGCCTCGAGCCGCCACGCCTCTGCCTCCCACACTGCTCGCCCATGTTCTGCTGTCTGTTTGGATAGCAGAAGCAGGACATTTGGGGTCGTGGTGGAGTGGCCGAGTGGTGATGGGCTCTGCTGCTTACTGGCCTCCAGCAGATTGTGGGCTACGGCGGGAAGGTCGATCACAGGTGCCAGGGACTGCAGGAAACTGGACGCTGCTACTAGTATTCGGCTTGATCAGCTTTTCGGCTCGGTTTGAGGGGAGATCACTGAACCGACAACTGAAGATCTCAAATGCGAAAAACCAGGGCCAAACCAAAAAAAAAAAACAACATTTCGTTCGGTTTGGTTCGGTTCGGGTTTCGAGTTAAGTGCCCAGGCTAAATCATAGCGCCATTATGGCCATGATCTATTGAGAGCTTTGCTCGAATTTTGGTAAAAGGCCTCCATGTATCGTAAATGAACCAAAGTGGGGAAATTTTTCAATCGGACCCGTCCTACATCTATATATAAAATCAGAGCTGAGCAAAGCCTATGCAGGACACCATCACCACAACTACCACCATTTTAAGTCTGATCTATATATACCACCACATTATAAACCATATCTTCCATGCATCTTCACATCTTATTTATTTATTTTTTAGGGGAATCTTCACCTGATATTTTTGGAAGCTGGCCAGAGTTCCTTCAGCCCATTCTTGTTTCTTCGTTGCTACAAGTGCCCGATATATACCGATAGCTAGTTGAGACCATACTCTTTATAAACCTCTTGTGGTTCTCTATTCTGGATAGCTCGCTAATATATATGCATCGTGCAATGACCATGCGTGCACAAAATAGGAGATTATTACTGTTTTCCTCCTTTTCTTCTATTTGTTTTGGTTAGCATAGTCATCATAGGATTGGCGTGGAAGGTATCTGGACATACAGAGGTGCTATAAATCAAACTGCTGGTTCATGAAGAAAGATTCATAGTTCATGTTATCTTCATTGGCTTCCTTCCTCGACATGGCATGTTCTGAGAACAACTGGTTGTAAATCCTGTTTGATCCTGCAGAGATACAAGATGCCTCCTAGCTAGAACCACATTTCTCGCCCTAGTAGTGGTTTAGCACAAATAATTTCAATTAGATTAATTATTATTTCAGTTGAGGCCTTTATTTTTCCTTTGGCGTGCCTGATGATTTAGTTCTGATGATATTTACACTCTCGATATATAGAAAATAAAACCGATACCCATTTAACAGTCCCTCCATCCCTAACAGTCCCTCCATCCCTAGTTTATCTGCTACGTTTCCTTCCTGTCCCTTCGCTTGAAGATCATTAGGTACTTATATATGGACCATCTTCCTCTCCTCTGTATCCCTTACTATTTATGAGTAAGCACTTAATTTCACTCGCTCCCTCCATTGGTTACTAATACAAATATATAGCTGCTCGATCTCACAGTCACAAGCCATTGTGGAATCCCAATTTGGATGTTCGTTGTAATGTGAGGCCTTCCGGCCTGTTCCAGTTGTGAGAAAAGCTAGGCCTCATACTCATAAATAGATGCGTGTATACATTCTTCCAGACAAGGATGACTGATACATGGATCTTGCACACATATATCATGCACCAAACTAGGAGCATCACACATTTCCCATTTTCATTTTCTTTGTTATAGTATTTTATCTGTTCACTGGGCATGTGAGGCGCTGGGACAAGCAACATTGCTATCCACTATATTGTACGTGGCCCGTTTGAAGGATGCCAGCATTTTTAGCTTCTTTGGCAAGTCCCAACGATCTGACCTGCTACATATCCTTGTTGTTTGATTATGAAGGGCAGCTTCTTTTTTAGCTGGAAGGGCAACACGTCTCCTTTTCAAGTGGTGGTTTCTGGTTGCAAAACCGTCTGGCCTGCTATATACCCTTGTTGTTTGATTATGAAGCCAATGATTTTAATAGCTGCGGCATGCGTTTCGAGTCGTCTTGATTGAGCTTTTGCTACCTTTCTCATCACTGCTGAGACCTACGGAACACCTTGCTCACCAAAGGCTACAGACCGAAGGTATATATCAGATGTGTCAAGTGGGGCTGGAGCTGACAAGAAAGAACTGGTTTTTCCCTTCCTGACCAATTCTAATGTACTCCCTCCATTCCAAATTATAAGTCATTCCAAGAATCTTGGAGAGTCAAAGCTTTTCAACTTTGACCAAATTTATACGATAAGATAATTACAATTAGGATGTCAACTAAATATCATTGGATTCTTCGCTAGCTATATTTTCGTAGTATACTTATTTGATGTTATAAAACTTTGTAATTCTCTTAATAATCTTGGTCAAACTTAAATTGCTTTAACTCTCTAAGATTCTTGGAATGACTTATAATTTGAAATGGAGGGAGTACTGCTTAAATAATAGTAACACACGCAGTGACGCATGGTGTGGAGCTACAGAGGCTACCAGAGAAGCTAGCACAAATCTCGTGCCACATGATTTTTGGGCCTAACGGCTACCAAACTTCACATCAAAATTAATTAGATGATCCCAAAACTAGTGCTCGTTCTGATCTTGAGCCAGGATGTGGGCTATTATTATCGTGATCTTGAGCCAATGTGTGTGAGCAAGTTTCAAACCTGCACTTGATGCTCTCGACTTAGCCCCATGTGTCACGACCTGAAGGCCGCGACGGTAGAGTTGGCCGGCGTACGCGCACGGCAGAGAACTCGGCGGCGCCGGCTCAAGCAGGGGAGAGCTCTCGCGAGCACGAGAAGGAGAAGGCAATTTGGTTTTTGATTATTGATGACTGTCCTCCCAACCACCCACACAGCCATATAATAGTTTAAGCATAGCAAAATGGGTCTAAGCCCTTAATACACCCATGCGGCTCTCAGGCCGACTTACAGGCCCATACTTCTCAGCTAGTGTAGCCCATAATCGGAAATGCTTGGCAGAGGCCCGGTCGTGACACCATGCATCGCCATAAATCAGATTACTGATGAGCAAGAGAGATACAAACGAACAGCACAAAATTGCCATCTGGTGAATATTATTGAATGATGTTCACTTGGTCGCATAAATCCGTTTCTCTCACCTCCGGCCGGCCGGCCCATTCCTCCTAAGCGCACGTACTTGTCGCAACCAGTTTTTTCTGCATCTGAAATAGTAATGAAGCTCTTGACTCCAGGCCTCGGCTGGCAAGAGGGCACCTTGCTCGGCGCGGGAACACGACAGATCGAGAGGGGATCGAACATGTTGCGGTAACAGGGCTGGGAGCACAAGGGAGATTAGCTAGATCTCAAACCCAGGCGGAGTGTCTCCATTTCATCCAAGCATGTCGCCTTATAGGACATCGACTCCTGAACTCAAAAGTACTTACGTAACATGCATCCCTAAACTCAAGGCTCTCGACTAGAATTACTCAAAGAAGCAATGCAGTCATCCTGCCTTGCGTGATGCTGTTAATCTTGGCGCCTTGACTGCTAGCGTGCCTTGTGCCTGGTCCTCAGCCACTGCTGTTGTGCTCTCGTCGGCGATAGGTGCGGCCGACCATAACACTTGCATAGTTGACAGCACAGTGGCTATGGATGTTTTACTTCTCAAGAATCAGCCACCAGGAACAAAATGTGTTATCAGAAGTTGACGCAAAGAAGCTCCGAGTAGCTCTACGTATCCAGATGCCTTCCATGCCCAACAGTTCTTTGTGTCCGTCATCTTTCGTTGTGCCAGCCTCTCTGTACGTATTAGCAGTTGCATATTATTGACCAGCTGGTTTTGTTAGAACTGGGGCGGGTGTGAAGTAAGATGACCTCTAGGCTTTCCATTCAGCATGTCATATATATATTTTTTCGATAATGGATAAAACAATATCCGGCCTCTACATCCGAAGATGTACACAGCCAACTGTTACATAGTTTCTTAAAACAAAGTTGCGAATAAATAAAAAGAGCAGCCCGACGCCAGAGGAACTGATAAACTAAAGGAGGCGATACAAATGTTTCCACCCATTATTAGCAATCTCTAAAGCTATCAGCTCCAGCTTTTTGCTAATTGACGAAATGACTTCTTGGGCATGCTCAGTTCGCTGCAGTTGGGCCCAGAAGCGAAACCAATATGCTCCCCTGAAGATGACCTGCAAGAAAGAGTTAGTTTTTGATTTATTAAAAATCACATCGTTCCGACAGCGCCAAATAGCCCAACACATAGCGGCAGCTCCAACCCAGATTAACCCTTTGATACTCTTATGCTGATTATTGATCCAAGTACCAAACATATGGGTTACAGATCTAGGTTGGGTTAAATTAGTAGCAAATAAGATAATCCTCCAAATTACTCTAGCCGAAGGGCAATCAAAAAACAGGTGTTGAATATTTTCGTTCCTGTTGCAATAGACACATTTTTGACTGCCTTTCCAATTTCTTCTAGCTAGATTGTCTTTAGTTAAGAGAACTCCCTTTTGTAAAAACCAAAGGAAAATCTTGATTTTTAGAGGAACTTTTATCTTCCAAATCTTCTTATGACGAAAGGGGGGTCTTGTATCAATAAGATAAAGATACATGGAGCGGACCGAGAATAGTTTGGACTTGGTCAAACTCCATCGGAAGGAATCCGAACCTTCCCCCAATTGAACATTAGAGATTTGAGCTACTAAGTTAAGCCACTCTATCCGTTTATTATCCACCAACGCTCTGCGAAAAGAGAGGTGAAGAGTGTTCGTAGCCATCACTTTGGACACAGTCGCGTGAGGGTCACGAACAATATTATATAAGGATGGATAATTAACTTTTAGGGGCTTATCACCTATCCAAGTGTCATCCCAGAACCTAGCCTTGGATCCGTCTTGAATATCAAACGAGCCAAGAGACAGTACCTCATCTTTGATATGCATGAGGCCTCTCCAAAAATGAGAGTCGCTTGGTTTAGCGTTCACTTGAGTAAGAGTTTTAGATCCTAGATATTTGTTTGTTAGCATGGACTGCCACATACCGTCAGTGTTTAGAAGATTCACTAGCCATTTAGCCAGTAAACACTTGTTATGTAGTTGCAAGTCCAAGATACCTAGGCCTCCTTGGTCTTTAGGGCGACATATCGATCCCATGCATGCCAGCCCTTTTGCCCTTTTGGCATATGACAGAGTGACCACGTACGCGTTCCACCGCCTGCACTGTACTGTAAGTTAGTAGCCTCGCCACTCGCAACGTTGTACTGTACGCACTGCACTGCACTCCCAGGTCCTTGGAACGAAAACCCGTGCCTCGATCTCGTGCTTTCGGAGCATGGCAGGGCCGGCTTGCCTTGGTACGGTGGCCTCTCGCTGTGGTCTGGCTGGCAGGCTGGCTGACTTTCGATCGTGCCATCATGGTACGTGCGGTAGCAATACACCCATGCATGTTTCTCCTACGTGTACTATACCCTTCGACTTCGAGGAGCTGATCGAGTGCAATGATGAACGGTGTGCAGTGTGCAGGGCTGGACCGCCGGTACATAAAGGTGCTGGCCGGGTGCGTGTGCTATTGGTATCTAGGTACATATCTTAGTATCTCCTGAATGACAAGGCCTCCTGATCCCGATGATGGTGGATGGCGACCGATGCAGGTGCCACTTGCCGTCTTGTCGATCAGGGCATATACACCGGAGATTCTCGTAGTAGCCATGTCACAAAGGTGCAGTGAGTTGAGTGCGCGCTGCAGGTTACGTGCGTGAGTACGTTCGTCTACCATTTGCCGCCTGAGGCTTTTGATGTGGCCAAAAGCGAGAGCATGCATTTGCCATAGGAACACAGCTAGCCATGACAAAGTCAACAAATGCAAAGCATGCATGCTAACCAAGCAAAGCAAGCAACAAGGCTGTCTGTGTTAATCGGTCGAGCTAGCTATATATAGGTAGTAGGAGATCTCGACCAAATCACACGCCTCGCCCTTGATCAGATATGCTTGGTGTAAATAGAGAGTAGCAGCCGCTAGTGCGTGCTCGATCTGACGATGACCAGCGTGCTCTGTGCTCGATCTCAGTGTGCATGCTAGCATGCTCTGTCGTCCTAGCTAGTGCATCTCCAGCTGAGCTGAGCTTTTTGGCTTCTCCGATCCGATCCTCCTTCTCCTGGCCGGGCACAGGGCATGCACTGATCGAATCTGCATTGCACGTCAAGCGGTCGTGCCAGTGTTGGAGTGGTACGTATCTGATAATGCGGTGTAGAATCTATGTCGACGGCCGGTCGACCTCTGCCCTGGATTTCATGCTAGCATCCATCCACTACGCACTACTGCCGCTCCACAACCAAGCAAAAGTAGCATCCACCAGGTGCAGGTGGTAGGCTGCGAGCAAGTGGTTGACGCTTCCGACTGCCTTTATTCCCAACTGAGGCAAGGCATGAATCGATCTAGAGATTCATCCAAGTGCTTCGTGCTATATATTTTCTGCAATATATACCCTGGGCCTTGCTGAGAGACGCAATGGCTTGCGTCACGCCCATGCACCGTTACTTACGTACGTGCGTGCTTACACTAGGTACTAGCACCGGAACGTGACGAGCAGCCGAGGATGTCATCACAGTTATAGGCGGAGCTGATGCGTAGCACCATAGTACGTATACGTGTGCATGCAACAGCATCACATCGTATATTTCATTCATATATATTTCGATCATTGTTGGTTTGAGGAAATAAAAACGTCTTACACTATACATGATTTATATATGCAAATTCACGCCATCCATATATATCCTTCAAATTTAAGCATCTTCCTGTCATGTACCGAACACAGTTTAACGGTCCCGCACTATTCTCTTGAACTTATTAGTAAAATCAGCAGTCATTGAACAGTGTTTTTCTCTCATGACACATCAGCATCAGCTAGAATCAAACAAAGTAGAACAAAGAAATGAAGCTTAGAAAGCCCCATATAATGTCGCAATACTGATAGGCCCAAATATATTCCAGCTGGAGGCCCGACCGAACAACGGGGCATAAGCTCCCGTCGGTAAAATGGGCTATATTTTCTTGCTCAGCTCAACAAAGGTAAGGCAGGCCCATCATTTAGGCCTAACACGAGGCTTTGTGGCCCATGAAAAGTAATCAGTATACGGAAGGAAAAAAAAAATTACTTTTGCTCAGCTCAACAAAGGTATTAGGTAAGGCAGGCCATCATTTAGGCCTAACACGTTTTGTCAATATAGCAACCCAAACATACGAGCTTGATCCAGACCGTGTCGCGAGCTCAATTTTCTTACACGAGGTTTTGACTGAAACTTTTTTCTGGGTGGCAGTGGCAGCTATGCGCTCGAATCAGGCAGATCGTGGATGGGCTCGGTTTACCACACTGTTGCTCGTTTTTTGGGGCGTCCAACTCGTGGCAGTCGCAGTGCCTAGAACTCGTATTTGACAAGATTAATTGGTGGCTATGCATGGCGGTGGATAGGGCAACTGGGAGCGGCGGTGCATGCAGCAGTGAGGGAACTTGCTCATATGCAAGAGCCACTGGCTCTCTTGCTGGGGCAAGGATTTTCTTGCCGGACTGGGCAAGCTTGCCAAGCAAAACGTCTCTTATAAATTCAGTTTGGGTACCATTTTCGGATGGTACCAAAACGGATCTGATAATTAAGCTTGGTTAAGTCTCATCATCTGCAGCAGACTGCAGTCATATGTGGTAGCTACAAACATGTCCATGTGCAATTGATTATTATGTCGCGTATGCCACGTGTGCAATTCGTTATTGCGTCATACTCTCTTCGTCAAATATTAAAATAATTGTCATTTGCGTTTCTCAATAAACAAATTTAACTAAATTTATACTAAAAATTATTAATTAATATTCATGGTACATAATTAGTATAATCAGAAAGATCTTTGAATCTAGTTTTTTAATAAATTTATTTGAAGATACAAATATTATATGTATCGAATCAAACTCGTGCCACGAAAATCGGAGACGACACTTAAATTAGGACACAGAGAGAGGGAGTACCACACATGCATGTGAAGGACGGGGACCATGTGGCCTGCTAGATGGTAGGCCCTAAAAACCAGTTTTTTTATATTAAATAGTATTATGTGTGAAAAAATAAGTTAAAATAAGCCGAAAATAAGAGAAGAGAACAATGCATCAATGCTTAGGCCTCGGCACATGTACGTCACTGCACTTAGCACTGAACCAGCTAATCTAAACATGTCTAGTCTATCTGAAGATGTTCGAGGTTAGTGATTAGCATAGAATCATGTCCTATTTTATTTTCAGGGAAAAAAAAGAAAGAAAAATCTGGGAAGAGAGCGAGTCACGTGCTGACAAAAGGTGAGCACTGACCTCCTGTAGCCTTGAATTCTGCCGCTGCCGGTGCATGGGATTCCAAGCAAACAGCTCCTCACGGCGCACCGCCATGCTCGAATAGTAGAATGTACCGTGTTGTACGTGGGCCGTTGGCCGTTCGATCAGCGGACGAGCAGTCGGCGGGGCGGGATCGGGCCCGTCGATTTCTCGTCCTCAGCCTCGGCGTGTGGCCAGTGCGCGCCGAATCCATCCAACCGCATCAGCCACGGCGCCCGCAAAAGCGAAGCAAGTGTACCGCGACGACAGACAGACGGCGAGGCGATTGGCGGCCGCTTGGTTGCGACGCCGACGCGGGCGATGACGTGCCGCGCGTAGCCCTCGCTTTCGGCCTGGCGCCGTCCCCGCACGCGCCGATCGCG